>JAJJMA010244600.1:0-20861 GCA_023529015.1 Papaver nudicaule
AAAGTACCCAGAGACGGTACACTTGTTTTTGCAGGTAAAAACAGGTGTATAACCAACAACCTTCACAGATTATGCCTATTCACATGAGATGCATCAAGTCAGTCTCTATATGGGTTATGCATCAACAATGCTATAAAAGTTCTATAATCTACGAGTAAAGGAACAAACTACGTACTGCTCGATTCGCGAGGAATAAAATGCTGATGATTCAAAAGGTTTAGGATTTGTCCCTAAAGAATCTTTTGCGTCGACATTATCTATAGAATCTTTTGCGAATCCCTTCATTTCAGCAGACATCTTTCGCTAGAAACATGGAAAAAAATCATATTTCCTGTAATTCCAATTTGTATGAGCATATGTTGCACTATTGATTGGTAAAAATAAAGTCTGAGATGCACACACGAGTAATAGATTAAGATCAAATTCAATCTCGTGCAAATAGATACATTTCACAAGGTAAAAATGATGCAACTAATATATCCAACACATATTCTTCGGGAGACATGTAATGTATAAGGGCCTTCCTTGAACGAAATTCCTTTCACTAATTGGCCCCTGTCACCACCGTAGGATAAACAAGGGGGTGCATAATGTGAATCCATGAAACAAGGGGGTGCGTCATGCGTGCTTCTCGCGTGGTTCACAACAGACAGTATTTCAAGACTTAGGGTTTGTAGTTTAGCAACCATTGTTATCAATTCATCATAAGCCAAATGGTAAGGAACATAAAATTGATTGGCATATATTGGCTTATGGTTGATAGAGGACAATACAAGTTAACTCACTGATCGAATGTCACCAGATCAATTTTGATTGGGAATACAAAACTGAGATTGAAGTAGATGTTCTGAACCTAGATTTGTATCTGCGTTTCTTTGATGGTGTTTTATGATAACCACAAACCTTCCACTAAAAAATCCTAAACAAATTGAAGAAACTATACTCCTCATTTCATCGAACACTCATTGTGCATGAAAAAAAAAAAACAACAGATGTATGAGGTAGAATCAGTAAAACCTAAAATTTACCACTTGAATCGTATTAAATTTAGTTGATTTGAATTTTAGGGTTATGCATTTGAGTGTATACGTACAATATCCAGACCAATTTTGAACCTCTTTGACTTGTATACTAGTTCTTGAGAATATGTACTTTTAGGGTACTTGATTTTTACACAAGGAAATAGCTTATTAACCCCTAATACTGTCGTTTTTAAGTGATTTATAAATGGAACCCTAATTTGAATTTTGGTAGCTGTAGCAAATGCCTTTTACACACTAACACAGATACGCAAGATTTCACAAACATAAGAACAAAATCAAACAAAAACTGGTTTACCTGATCAAAAGGTTATAAAGAAGGTAGATTGTTGTCAATGGAGAGTGTATCAGGAAGCTAAGCAGCAAACATCATGGATCCCTTCTCCATTCTCTTCTCTGTTTGCACTGGCGATTCTTCGAATCACGAAGAATGAATTCGAAGAACCACACTACCATTCTAATTATCCGTTGAATAGTCCACTATACCCCTTGTGCGACGTTCGAATTTGGGACACGGTTGGAATTCACTAATTATATTCCACCCGGCTCGTCCAAACAGGCAAGCCTGTAATACTTTCATCGGCTCCAAAAGAAGGGGTAGTAGTTAGTGCAAATACAAAGCGAAATAGAGTTATTTCGTACAATTCGAACTTATTCAGTATTTTATATGAGTGTTGGCTTCGTGCTCAAGGCCGTACTCGCATGAGATGTTATGATCCCTTTTCTTTAGCAATGGTTCGTCGAGAAGATTATACTCCTCAAAACTTCAACTTGACCTGGGGGGACTCCGGTCAGTTGGACCCCATCGATTTGCCCCTTCTGCTAAGCGAACCCGCGACAAAGTCCCACTTTTGCTGGATGAATGTGATGACCCTGACTTGCTAGTTATCCCTGGGACAGTTAGTCTTCCTTTTCCTGCTGATCAGAGGCTTCGTCTTAGTCGTGATCATCGGTGGATGCGTACTCCTCTTCGTGTCACTGGTCAGTGGGTTGCTGGCTTTAGGAAATCTCGGTCCCAGACTGGCTTTTCCTTCATCGCTTGATGAAAGATCTTCCTCCACGCTATCGAACCTTTATCGCATGGCGCTTTAATCCGACTCCTTCGCGTGTATGTATTTCTGTTTTTGTCTTCAGTTTCCTGTTATTAAAATTTCTTCTGACTGATTGCTTTTCTCCTGGTTGCCAGTCCCTGAGGGCTAATGTACCTTCACCTAGCGTTAGTGACAATACTTGTACTCGAAAGAGAAAAATTGGTGTTGGATTAGTGAAAAATATTGACAACAAACCAGTTGGTGTTACTTCGTTGTCGAAGGTATGAGTAATTGATATCTTGTCTTTGTGCGTATGTAGTTGTCCCTCTTTGCCCGTACCTTAGACAAATGATTTTGCGTTTTTTAGCCTGTTGCTAGGAAGAAACCAAGGGCTGAAGTGAAATATGTTGACGGAGTTGGTGAGCCCGAGTAGTCTTTTGCTTCTAGGGTGAGCGCGAGTGTTGAAGATAGCTCCGAAGATGTTTCCTATGGTCACCATAGTGGTGATGGCGTTGTTGCTCAAGGTTGCTTACCTGCCCCGCAGTTGTAGATATTACTGATGACGCCGATGTGCAGGATAGCCGGTACCCTGAGTTTTCTTTTGCTCTTGAAACACAGGTTAACATGAAAGATGCGGCTGAGCTTTTGTCTTGTTCCGCCGAGGTTTGCATCCCTTCTTCGTCTGGTCTTCTTGAGTCAGTAGTGAAATCTGCTACTCAAGCCTCCCCCTTGTCCTTTGCTGTCGTAAAACTCGTGGACTGGTCTTCGTTCTTCTTAAAAGATCTTGATCCTCCTTTGGGTCCACAAATGTCCATCTTCGATGACCGGGTTTCAGAGTTAAGGTCCGAACTTAACGCTGTTACGTTGTTGACGGAAGAATATAGGCGTGTTGCTGAGGAATCTAGGGCTCGTGAAGAAACTGCGGTTGCCGAAAATTCCCTCTTGAAATCCCAACTTCGTGATTTTGATGCTAAGGTAGCCGTTGATGTTTCTTCTCAAACGGAGGGGCTGAGTCTTACCTACGCTCGCTCTGCTGCGATAACCGTGAACGAAGCTTTTGCTGAAGCCGAGTGCCATTTCCCTGACATCGCTTTTCCGAGGATGGATGTCCCTTAGTTGCCCTTTCTTACGGAAGCAATTATTCGGAATTCCTGTTTACACCTGCATTTTGACCTGTTGGGTGAATTCCTGGCCATTTCTTGCCTTTGTGAACCTGTCTTCTGTTGCTTGTAACTTTTTGTAATCGGATATATCCGAATGGTAACCTTGTTGATCATGAGATCTTCTCCCTAGTGTCTATTATTTTTGTAATCGAATATATCCGAATGGTAAACTTGTTGATCATGAGATCTTCTCCTTAGTGTCTACTTTTTCAGGAATTTCAACCTTCTTGGGTTAAGCATTATCTTTCAACCATCCTTGGTCAGGGATTATTTAAGAGATTAACCCGGGAGAAGGATTCTCCCGCTAGGGGCGACGTTCGAGCTATCTCTATCATTGGGATTCTTACGCATCGCCTCATACATATTAATGAGGATCCTAGAAATGACCTGTGATCAGCAGGTATACTCCTGTCATGGCAATTTTTCTGTTGCGCTTAGGCTGCTGGCAATCGTATCATTGCACTTATATCGCTGTTACTTTTTAAATTTCTGTCACCTTTGGAGCAAAAAAAACATTTTATTAATATACTGCGCTGTAACGCCCTTCGTGGAAAGTAACAAAAGATAAGTGGTGGAACTTCGGATTGGTAACTCCTGCTCCTCCTTTGCCCTATGGGTAGTACTTCTTAATGTATCGGGCGTTCCATGGGTGTTGCAAAGTGTCTCCCTGCATGTTTCTGAGATAATAGGATCCCTTCCCTGCAATATCTTCAATGACATATGGTCCTTCCCATACGGGGGCTAGTTTGCCCCATTCAGTCTTCTTTTGGTACGGTGGTATCTGTCTCATTACAAATTCTCCCACAGTAAAGTTTTGAAGAATTACCTTTTTGTTGTATTCCTTGGCTATCCTTCGTTGATAGTTTTCCATTCTTTGAAGTACGGTCTCCCTTTGTCCTTCTAGATCATCATGTCGATGTTCTTTCCACTAAGTTGTGCTCCGTTGTCAGATACTATGGCCGCCGGAATTCCAAACCTACAAATGATGTGTTCAAAAAGAAACTTGAATACGTCTCGATCTCTTATGTGGGCAAGGGGTGCAGTCTCTACCTACTTGGTGAAATAGTCAGTGGCGACTATCAGGAACCTTCGATTGCCTGACCCTGCTACCAGTGGGCCTACTATATCCACTCCCCATTTTGCGAATGTCCAGGGACTTAATACGGCATTTAACTCCGTTGCTGGTGCTTTGAATTTTCTTGCAAACTGCTGACAGGCAAAACATCGTCTTGCCATTTCCAATGCGTCTATGTTCATGCTTGGCCAGTAGTATCCTTGTAGCCGAGCTTTCTGCGCCAGGGATCTCATGCCGTTGTGGTTTCCCGCGTCTCCATAATGTATGTCTTTTAAGATGTGCATCCCTTCTATCTTCGTGATGCATATGAGTAGTGGTCCCAGGAACGTAGACTTTTATAGGATTCCTTCCTGAAGGTGATACCTTCCTGCTCTTGAGATGATCTTCTTCGCGTACTTGGGATCTTCGGGCAATACTTCGCTGCTTAAGTATTGGTGAAGGGGTATTCTCCAATCGTCTTCTACTTCGTTGCCTTCTGCGTTTGGTGGGCTGGACACTCTTTCCACGTCCATAACTTCTTCTCCCGCAGCTTCAGTATTCAGAGAGGGTTCATACACCCTTCCCACCTTGATGGATGTAACCTTGGGGTTCCGTAGCATAGATGATATATATGCTAACGCGTCTGCATGTCTATTATCTTTCCTTGTTACATGCCCGTATGTTACCTTTTCAATCTTCGTCGTGAGTTCTTGTGCTAACTTCAAGTAGGCAGCGAGGCATAAATCCAAAATTTGGTATTTAAGCTCGATTTGCCTAACGACAAGTTGTGGGTCGCTTGTGATCCTGACGTCCGTGATGCATAACTCGATTATTAGCCGTAACGCATGGATCAGTGCTTCGTACTCCACGATGTTGTTTGTGTACTCTTCAAATTCTAATCTGAATGCATGCAGGATCTTATCTCATGTTGGTGTGGTTATCACGATTCCTTTTCCTGCACCTTCTTTGTTGGAAGATACATCCACGAATACTTCCCATCTTTGAGAGTTGACTGGCTTTAACAGATCGTCAGGGTCCTCTTTGTCTTCCTCGGCTCCTGGTATGTCATCAATTCCTTCTTCGTCTTTGAGAGGTAAGTCCGCCAAGAAATCTGCCAACACCTGTGACTTTTCCGTTGTTCGGGGCTCGAATATAATTCTGAACTGTGTTACCTGTGCATTCCATTTGGCTATGCGTCCCACCCTTTCTGAATTTTGGAGGACCTGGACGATTGGCGCCTTCGTTAGAACTCTTACTGTATGTGCGTTGAAGTAGGTTCGCAGTTTATGGGTTGCGAATACGAGGGCCAGGATAATCTGCTTCATCTTCGTGTAATTTCTTTCAGAGGGGTATAAAGTTTTACTGATGTAGTAAATTGGTATTTTCTCCTTCTTGTTTGTCCTAACTAGGACCACGCTGATTGCGCTGCTGGTTGCCGCCAAATATAGAGTTAATACTTCGTCTTTGTCTGGCCTTTGTAGCGTCGGAAGGGTGGCCAGGTGCTCTTTAACTTTTTCGAAAGCCTTCTGGCAGTCTTCTGTCCATGCGAACGTGCAACCAGCTGATGTTGACGCCATCATTACGGCTGGGAGTAACGATGCCGTTTTGGCCGCCTTAATTTGCTTATTGTATTCTTCGTAGCGCTTTTACTTCTCCTCTTCCTTTCGCCTCCCTTTATTCTTCTTAAGCGCTTCTTGGACTTCGTTGTGATGTTGGGGTTCGACAGCGTCACACCTTCGCGTATCATGCTGGTCTCCTTTGATCTCCATTTCTCCGTAGAGAGTGGGAAATCTTAGGTGGTGGTGATATATCGAAGCGGTTCCTCTCAGACGGTGGACCCAGAGTCTCCCCATGATGACGTTATAGGGTGAAGGTGAATCGACAATACTGAACCTTTCCATGGTCTTCATAGGTCCTGCGTCTACCTGCAATCCATCCGAAGATAGGGTTCGTAGAAAAGCACATTAAGCGAACTTCCTCCGTCTATTAGTATTTTGGAAACGTTCCACCCATGGATTGGTGAAGTAACCACCAGAGGATCATTATGCATTTCGACATCTTGGTTGATGTCCTTGGTGGAAAATGTGAGCGGAGTCGCCATCCATTCCTCTCATTCGTCGGTTATCCTTTCGTTTAACTTGTATACTTCATGCTCCGAGGTTCGCCTTCTTGTTCTCAAGCTATTTCATATGTGTCCTAGTAACGAGGGTTTGCTCTCCTGCTGGAATGTGATCATATTGAGTGACTTGTAACCTTCGGGAAGCCGTACTGTTTTTTCCTGTGCTACTACGTTTGTTGCTGCAGCCGCCTGTGCGGGTAACTGGACATACTGCCCGAAATCTCCTTGATTGATATACTTCTGGATCGTGTTCTTCAAATGCTTGCACGCGTCGGTGTCGTGCCCTCGGGTCTGATGGTATTCGCAGTAATCTTTATGATTCTTGGTTTCATCTCTTTGCTTACCTCGGTAGATGGATACGTGAAATCCTGTCGCCCTCCTTCTTTCTTAAGAATTTCCGAGAGTGGCAAAGTCAAGTTGGAATAGACTATATCTGCGTAATCCCTCCTTCCTCTATCTCCTGGCTTTGTGTCCTTGTACTTGGGTTTCTTCTCGAATCCAGATGTGACGTCTCTCTCTGCTAAGCGCTTTCCGGTTTCTGGTACAGCTTCTACCAAGTTTGCCCTATGTGGGATACTCCGGTCTTGTGCTTGGGGGTTATCCCTTTGGATGTCCTCCAACCTGATGTACTTGTCCTGGATGACACGAAGTTCTCCTTCAGTCGCCGGTGTATGAGAGTGTAATTCCACGAAGATAGAAGAAGTTTTATCCAACCCGAACTTGTAGCAGTTGATGCTGATCTCCGGGTTGACCTTCCCTATCGCCTGACACACCTTTTGCCATCTCTCCGTGTACGCCTGAAGAGTTTCTCGTGGCCCGATGGCTAATGCAAATAACCTATCTAGCCCCGCCTTAGTAGCCTTGTTATACATGTAGGTATCCACGAAGATATCAGATAACTCTTCGAATGAGTCTATCGAATGCGGTGTCAAGCTATCAAACCACACCAATGTTATGCCGGTAAGGCTGGATGGAAAATACCGGCACAACACTACGTCATTGGTATCCCAGTAGGCCAGCACTCGAAGATAGTATTCCAGGTGTGTTGCCGGGTCGGTAGTTCCGTCATAACAAGCGAAATTTGGTAATGGGCACTTCGGTGGGATTTTACTTCGTTCGAGCCTGACCGATAGAGGAGTCTTCCTAGCTTCTTGCTTGGCTTCCTCCAATTTGTATCCTCCTTGCTTAGACTTCAAATCCGCCAACTGGTCCATGACGACTTTTAACTGAGTGACCATTTCTCCCATCTGTGGTGGGGCTACCGTCTCTCCCCGATGTTGAGACTACGTTCCATGGCTTTGAGTTTGGCACGGTCTTCCATGTGAGACAGAATGACTTGGAATGTTGTGGATCTCCCTTTGCGGCAGGTCGATCCTCCCTTGGTACCCTCCTGGTATACATACGGGTGGCGGTGCCCGAATCCTATTCCTTAGCGAAGAATAGCTCTGTGGTGCTTCTGAATTGACCTCGTCCTCTCCTCTGGTTTGGTAGCTTCGGGCTCGCGATTGTCGTTCTCTCCCTTCGGTTCTGTCGCGCAACGCCTGATTTTCCTGTGCCAAGGCGTATAAAATCTCGTCTTGTTCTTTCTGGTCCTGAAGTAGGGCTTCCAGCCATGCTGCTAGTGGAGATTCGTTCGTTCCTTCGGCTCCGTTGTTGACTTCGTTGTTAATGACTGGTCCCACTTCGTTGTCCGACTCTTCTGATGTGGTTGCGGTATGAACTGACACCGAGTTTGCTGTTTGCTTGACAGGGGTGTGATGAATTTGATCTCGTCTTGGATCTTCTTCTTCAGCCATCTCCTCCGCGGGCAACTGCGTATCATACAAAGGATTCCTATCCCTCGCTGGCTCGTCGAAAGCTGCCGCCATACTCCTGTGTGCACTTCGTGGCCGATTGACTGCTTCCTCTAGATCAAGGTTGGTATCTCCTTGAGCCCTCAGTGACTGTAATCTACTTCGCGTTAACGCTGGTTGCCGTCGGCTTCCGGTTACCAGTGGCCTTGCTTCGTTAGCCATGGGTTTTTTCACTCCTTCTCCTACTGTTATGCCAGAATAGAGAAGATGATGGTAAAGTGGTTTTCGGAAATACGAACTTTCCTTACCTGGCTATTTCTCCAGGGGAGTTTCAGAAAGTAGTGATAGCTCCTTTTCCTAATTATGATCTGAACTATTAGTTAAAAAATTACTCTGGTGATTTTTGCAACAAGAAACCCTTTTTGATAGATTTGGAGGATATCGCCTGCTTGTTACTTTTTCAACCAAGTTTGCTTCTCACTCTCAGATCATACTTCACCAGAACGTGATATTAATCCTTTTGTGGTCCTCCAAACCGAGTCAAAACCAAATATAAAAGGTGATAAAGAAAAGGAAATAACTCAACTTTTGTTAAAATCTGGTTGTTTTGAAATCTACAAGGAACTGGTCCCTGTTTCTAGCGCCAAACTGTTGATATTAATTTTCCCATATCATACTTCAAATGAATATTGTTAGAGGATCGATTGCATAAATCATCGGTGGCCTTTGTTTGTTAATAACCGGGGATTAGTTTGTGAATCTGAACTTATTATCGTTGGTTATTATGATCCAAGTTGGCTATTGACTGCAATCGTGGTAATATCTTGAAGACAATCGTCGACAAAGTTAACTACAAAAGACATAACTAAAATGGTAATCAACACAACAATTAACGAGGTTCAGCAGCCGTGTGCTTACATCCTCGGGGTAAAATCAGTTGTTCTATTATATCAAATCAATAAAGCTTTCTCTGGTTTACACTATAAGTCACTTCAATTTGTTAATGGATAGAGGCCAAATGGAATCTGGAGAATGTTCATCCAAGAATTCTCACTCCTAGCTATCCTTTCCCCAAACTTTGCGACACCCATTGCTGCTGATGAGAGGGGGTATTTATAGTACTCCCATGGGCATCGCTCTTTGTTATCCTTGGTTGCTTCAATCTTCTGATGTTCCTTGGCTGGATCGTCCATCTTCGGTGACTGCCCTTATCATCCAATCCCAGCTCTTCGTACTAATATGTGGAGGATCCTTGCTGTATTCATACGCTGTAGGCTCCTTATTGGTCGAGGTTTCCGCTCTCCATAGCTGGCTGGACCAATCCCCAATCGACAGACAACTTATGTCCTGCTGTCAGCATCATTAAATGCGGTGTGACTACTCCTTAACGTGTCTTCTTTCTCCTAGTATCCTAGGTTGATGATCCTTCGATCTCCTCCCTTGGATTTCATCGTCTCGTGATGAGATGTTGCTTTTCTGGGATCTGCTTTTATCCTACGCGGTTCTCGTTGCCTCCGTGCGTAACCTCCGGAGATGACGCCACGTGTCCAACCGAATTATGCATTAACACCGAACTTTCATTCGTTACCGTACCGACCTTCGTCATTCTGTCTTTCTCTTTTTGTTGAGTCCCATGTCTGGTTACCACCTGCTTGGTCCTGTTGCTTTGATCAGAATAACACCTTTTTAAAAGGCTCAGTGCATCTTTTGATTTCTTCATGTTCTTCCTACGAGAGATTGTTAATCGAGTGTATTTGTTTTGCAATACTGTCTCTTCCCTGAGCTGCTTGCTCTTTGATTTCTTCTAGTGCTATACGCTCTCGCAGATACTTTCTTAATTCCTGCAATGTCTCGATATTTTTTGTAAATAGCTTGGCGTAGAGCGGATGACCTTTTCCAATGCATTCAGATAAGCTCTGACCTTATCCTTTTTAGTTGTACCGTCGCCTACTTCGACGCATTGTGCCGTCCATCGATCTGTGAGACTTTTAGTAGACTCCTTTGGCCTGATCCTGATGCTAAATAGTTTCTCCACTCCTGACTTTGGAGAGTTGTTGCAGATAAATGCTGCAAAAGGCCCTTGCTAGATCTTCGAAAGATGATATCGAGCACACATGCAAATTGTCGTACCATGCCAACGCTTCTCCTTTTAAGCTAAATGGAAAATATTTGCAAACTATTTCATCTCTATCTTCCTATGCCAAGAATAATCTTTTGTACATCTTTATGTGGTACGTTGCGTCACGCTACCATCAAAGGTGGAGTTGAAAACTGGAATTGTGCACTTAACTGAGATTGGTTTGTGTTAAACCCACTAGCGTTGGTATGTCAAGCTGGTTGTCAGTTTTAGGTGTCAAAACACAATTCTTGATTTAGCCTACTAGAGTTTAGATTTCGGAATTGGGATATAGACTAAGTAGTAGAGACCTTGAAGACGAAGACTGTGAAGACAAAGAAGACATCATTTATTCTTCATCGAAAAAAGGTTAGTAGGAGTTATGACTTTTATGGAAATTCTGTTATTCTACTTTCTCTATCTTTCGAAATAGTCGGCTACTTTAGTAGTGATATTAATAGCTGTTGATGGTGGTTTTTGGCGAGGAGGTTGCAAGAGTAATATGCATCAATTTTTGACATCCTGGAATAGCTCGAGACAAGGTATGATTTTATTTTACAATAGGGATAAGAATTTGGTCACTATAGCCATATTTTGATCTTTCACGACCATAGCCTAGTAGCTTGGTTCATATCCCTAGCCTACACGTAAAATACATATGCATGCGCTTGTGCCTGTGCACGCGCTTTAGCTTATGCATGCGCCTATGCATGTGCACGCGCCTTAGCTTATGCTCATACACATGTCTCATCTAGCCCGTGTCCAATCACGGCCTAGCTAGCCTTGCCTAGATCACGTCATTCCTCTTCCCTAGCTAAAACTTCTCCCTAGCTCACGTCCCTTACTTGTCCTAAAAAATCTCATCTTTTGGCTTGCCTAGCTCAAGTCCGTGGATGGGTGGACCATCCCATCCTAGCCCACGCCATTCCCTTGTTCTCCCCAAGCTAAAATATCTCCTCCCTAGCCTTGCTAAAGCTCGCGCCCATCCTTGCTTATCCTAAACTCACGCATCCCCTAGCTCACGTCCATGGGAGGCCCACACGCCATCCCCTTGCTCACGTCCGTTCCTTGCCTCCCTAGAGCTAAAATCTCTCCTACCTTGCGTCCCTAGCTTGATTTTGGCCGTGGCTCATGCCAAGGCCCCACAATTTTGGGCCTATTTAGCCGTGATCCATGTCGTGGCCTCACTTTTGTTGCTAGCGCAACTCTTATTGTAGACCCCACTTTCATAGGTCGCCTACAAAACAATGGTAGGGCCCACTTTTATCACTCACCATAGATTGAGGCTCCCACTTATTCATTCTTGAGTTACCTATACTTATGGATCCCACTGATCCAAGTCCTAGATGATTATGGGCTTTATTGAATCCATGATATTCTAGTCTCCTAATCAAATTCGGAAATGTGGCAGATTACGAATTGCCTCAAATGACGATTTGTACGGCCCAATCCGTGAATAATCAGGAGAAACTTCCTTCACAAAAGTTTCTCCTCTGTGAGTTCCCCATAACATAATAAAATTTTGTGATTTTAGCGAATATGCTGGCCTGGGTGATTTTTGGAATGGGTAACGTGTAAACTGTCCAAAAATCTGAATATGACGTAATGTTATGGTCCATCCTCATACATCCTATATCTAACTTTCTAATAAGATTAATTTGCTATTCAATATAGCTTATTATGATTCATGTGGCCTATCTTTAGGTCTTGAATTGGAAATACTCATGCATTCTTGGTCGAGGCTACGTTATGTTAGCATCACTCGTCTGTTTTCCTGATTATAGACTTGCTTCTATAATCAGTGCTACAATTCTTAATCATGGCTCATGGCTATGACGTATATTATTTTGGACATTCATATGTCTCTATTACTCAGAGAATTGGTGCATTATATGCCACAATCCAATTTCTCATATTTATGGCAAATCGAAAGTCGTATTTACTTGACTATTGCCACAGAGAGTTGCTGAAATCCTCTCAGTCTAAATGGCGATTGCATAGCTCAATACTTAGACTATTCTTATTGGTTTAAATGGCGATTGCCTGGTTCAATCCTTAGACCAAACTTAAAAGAAATGCACAAGCTTATCGCTTAAATCTCTATTTTTATGCAAAGTCCTGAGTTTACCAGTAATTGGTACGACTTGCACTTAGTCAGCTTTGATAACAAATAAATCAATACTTAACAAATCTTACGAGAATCAAGTAAGTTACATGGGGGGATATTCTTTAGGGTTTTGGTTTGGCGGTCTACGACACGTGTGATTGCAATGGCTCAATCACTCAACGGGAAAGAAAGCTAAGTCTGTGAACGTTGTTGAAAAGAGGGGATGAGAAAGTAGGTTGTTAGTCTTCCCTAATATTATGCGCAAGACTCTTAACAAACTGGTCCCACTTACTCCACACTCTCACTCTTCCACTTCTTCCACTTCTTACGAGATCAGTTGGAATTCTATTGCTATAAATAGGTCACTCGACCAGTTTGGAAAGATAAAACAGACAAGTTCAACAGTTCAATTCAGTGCAGTGCAATCAATTCATCTCATCGATAATTGATTAACTCTTCTCATTCAACATTCAATATCTAGTGAGAACTGAATATCAAATCTTTTAGCAATTTTAATCACAACATCACAAAAATCATAACAATTCTCTGATCTCATCTTTCTCGGCCTCCCTCCCTTAAACCAACCCTATTTCCTCTTCTTGTAATTGAAGCAATACTCGAACGACCATTTCTTGGTTTAGGCGAGTCTTGTTCGATCTTGACCTCTCGAATACCATTACAATTTCATATTACATCATTACACTTCACACTTTACCCCTCAAATTCTCTTTATTGTTTTACACCTAAAACATTTGGCGACCACAGTGGGAGGTCATTATCTCAGTTGTAAGAAAAGATGGTTGAAACTAGGAGGCAGAGTTCAGAGAACACAAATTCTCCAAATATCACCAGTGGTCCCACAACTTCATATGTTACAAGTGGGGCCACCAACACCCAAACTAGGGGTATCACCAGCTTTGCTGGGCCCACCATAAAAAACGTGAATAACCTCACGTCTCAAAACCCTAATGTGGGGTCCACCTCATCCTTCATGGACGCCCAACCTTATGTTGTGGGGTCCATCTCATCCTTACCCTCTACTACCACGTCTCCCCTCTCTCATATTGTGGGGACCACCACTACTAGCACCTCCCCAACTCCTTACACTCCTATCTCAAGCCGCACAGAAGCTTTTCTCTTTGGGCCCCGCATTGGAGAAACAAGGAGTACTGAGGGCTCGCCTAGCATAGCGGATCTCATGAAGACTCAACAAGATTTGGCCCTAAGTCAGAATAGCATGGTGAAGACCCAATTAGAGTTACTGACGTGTTTGAGGACTCTCTCAGAAAGTTGACGCCACCAACAAATCCAGGGCTAACTCGTATGGAACTCCCTGTTAACATCAACAGGATGGGTCCCTCTCCAATTAACGTTATCCCTGATGATCAGGAGTCCACACCACACGTGGACCAAGCACGGGTTCTCAACACAACTTTGTCACTTTTGAAGATTTACAGAATCTCCTACAAGCTCAGAACGTGGAAAATTAAGATTTGTTTCATCGTCATCAACCTCCATATCCAATTGAAGTTCAACGTGAATCTCTTCCTGAAGGATATGTCACACCTTCATTCTCAATGTATAATGGTATTGGGAATGCCAGAGAACATGTATCTTGTTTCCTAGAATCATTGGGAGTGCATGAAAGGAACCAAACTGTATGTCTCAAAGAATTCTCGAAATCTCTGACGGGAAAGGCATACACTTGGTATAATAATCTAGCTCCCAACAGTTTTCTCAGCTGGAGCCAGATGGTTAATGCTTTCCTCAAGAAATACTTCTTTGTATCTGAGCAACTAACTCTCTCCGATTTGGGGAGACTCTATCAGTGGATTGCAATGATCCAAACGTGACCGAGTTACAATTGGTGGAGCTTTGCATCAATGGAATGATACCAGTATATCGGGCCTTATTGGAGAATCTGGAGATTAACAATTTCACCAAGCTCCATAAGTCTGCCAAACGATCCGCCACTACTGCACCTGCGTTACTAGAACGGCCCAGGCCTGTAAAGGTTGAAGAAAGTCGTGGTGAGACACGTGCCAGCAAACGACTCGTCAACAAGCAATTTAGCTCTCTTCCCTCAGTCATGCCGTCACTGAAGGTGTTAAGAGAAAGGCGCCTACTCCTGAGGCCCCACAACTGAAACGTTCAACCCCAACTCAATCTCAGGCTCCTGCGCGGGTCCCAGCTAATACTCCTGCACCAAAAGCACCACGACAACAGAGGAATTTCCTAAAATTCCTGATTTCCCTTGTACAATGTATGAAGTGATAGAGCTCCTGGAAGCGTGGATTCAAGATGGCGCTATCAAGTTACCTCATGTACGGAGAGAGCCTACAACACAAAAAATGACTGATCCCAAGTATTGTCATTTTCATAGATTCGTCAATCATCCCACCGGCGAGTGTCATCGACTCAAGCAAATATTCAATGAAAAGATCGAGTCAGGGGAGTTGAACTTGGGGACTGAGGGTGTGCATAAGAATCCACTCCCTCAGCATCAACCTCAGCATCAACATCAACCCAACATTCGAAATGTCACCATCTCCGGAGAATCTGTCAAACAAACTGCTAATTATTTGATGGAGAATTTATGCGAGCTCTTGCATTTTTCTAAGAGCCAGCGAAGAAACATTTTTGCAGCCTTCAACTGGATTGCTAGCGGCAAAGAAATACCTGTACCTGAAAGACATGAAGAAACTCAATTGAGGCCTAATGAAGTTACACCAGAGATGATGGCAGGAAAGCGCGTCCCAATACCACTTATCTCTGCCCGTCTCAAAGGTACACATTTCAAGAAAGTTCAAATAGATGCTGGTGTTATGGTTAACTTAATTCCAATCAAAACACTTCAAGCAATTGGGATTTCCAGACGGGAGTTATCTATTATCCCACAGTGATGAAAGATTCAAAAGGAAATCTCCGAGATGTATATGGTCATGTTACTTTGGATCTGAAGGTGGACTCGACTCGCACCAAGGAAAAGTTCCATGTAATCAAAGAGGATGAGGAGCATGATATGATTTTGGGGCGTCCCTGGCTCAATGGGAAGAGATTTGTGCCTACAATCTCACCGGTAATCATCAAGGGCCAAGAGTTCATGTTTGACCAAGAAAGCTGCAATGTGGGAAAGCTGGAATACCATGTGGGGTCAGAAACTCTTGTGATATTCAAAGAGTCTATCAAATCTCTCGAGACACCTCGTGAGGAAATTAAGGACAAAGCTGCAGAAAAGTGGGCCCGAATAAAGCAATGGTCATATAGGCGAAGGACACCTGAGTTGTCATGGGAGCCCAAGGTTTTTCAAGAAGGGAATAAGGTTATGCGACGTACTAATCGAAAGGGGATTTCTGTTTCGGATCCGCACCAAACTGGGAAGGACCCTATGTCATATCTCGAGTCATGCCTAATGCACGATACATGATAAGCGCAATATATGAGCGACCTTCAAACATGGTGATCAATGGCAAGTGGCTCAAGAATATATGAAGATTCACTTTCCAATTCCTTCAAAAGAAAAGTGCAAGCAATCTCTTGCCTTTTAACAATTTCATTCAAAAATTCAAATTCAAAACCTGTGAGTTCAAAAACAATCAATCCCTACAAACTGTCTGTTCAATAAACCAAATAAAAGCAAAATAAAATTCTATTGAGAAAACATTTTGCTCCTGAAACCTTTCAGAAACAACCATCTAGTGAAGACTTTTCTCCCACATCAACTGCCTTCTTTATTTGGGCGATTTCAACAACTTTCTTTTTCAAATCTTCATCAACTTACGAAGTTCTTCAGCTCTAGCAGCATAATTTCTCTCTTATTTATTCACCAACTCATGGGTGAACTTACCAACAGCAGCACGCCTTGTTCGAACATATTTGATTCTCCCCTGAAGCCATGACAAGTTGAGTTTGAAGATTTCCAGTGAAGCGATCAGCTCTTCTGGTTCATCTAATGCCTCATTAGTCACATCTTTCAATGGGGTGGCGTTCATCTTCGAGATTAACCTCATAAGGTCATCCACAATACCTATGAGTGTATAGAAGTGGACACTCTATCCAGCATTAACAAAATGTTAGGGCATTGTCCGGTCAAACCCACTAGCGTTGGTATGTCAAGCTAGTTGTCAGTTTTAGGTGTCAAAATTCAATTCTTGATTTAGCCTACTAGAGTTTAGATTTCGGAAATGGGATATAGACAGAGTAGTAGAGACCTTGAAGACGAAGACTGTGAAGACAAAGAAGACATCAATTATTCTTCATCGATAAAAGGTTAGTAGGAGTTATGACTTTACGGATTATTCTTCTATTTCTACTTTCTCTATTCTTTCGAAATATAGTCGACTACTTTAGTAGTAATGTAGCGATTGAGATCGTGTTCTTGTGTAACATGGCTTTATGTCATGACCAGTGTTTGATCCCACGAATACTGTGAATCAAGAACATATGAGATAGATTCGACGCCATATGACCATTTCAATAGTTTGCTTGCAAATTGTTGTGTTTGATATGGATGAATCTAAGGAGTACTCTTGAGCAAAGAGTCCATGGATCATAGCTGAGGACATTCTCATGTCTAAGTTCTGGCTCAGCCCAGTTCTTCCAGCGGATTCAGAGTTTGACCAAAATTTGACTTGGACGGTACCCGAACCGGTTTCGCGTACCTGGTCCAGAAATCTCCTGTGTCGCATTAGTACACGAACCTGTACGTGTACCTGACGCAGGGAAGTTTCTGGAAAGTCAAATTGCGTGAATATCTTTCAGATTTTCACTTTGAGTCAAATTCCAACTCCTTTATCTCTTAGATGGACTTGTGTGAAACATAAATACCTTTTGTGTTCCATCTAACGATCCTCAATGAGTCAATAAGATAAGATTATCTCTGGTCTGTTGGATTCCTATCTTGAAGTGTTTTAGAGCCAACAAAACACTTGGCAGATAAATCTAAAAAGGAATTTCAATTGAGATTAATCTGTATTACTTGGTTGGCAAGTTTAGGGTTTCCTTAACTTGTGGGACAAGTAATTGATTGCTTAATTCCAAAGCAACCTATCTTATTGAGTGCTATAAATAGAGGTGTCTAAGGACAAATACCGCAAGCATCAAGCATACGTGAAGGTCCTCAGGGAAGGTAGCGTAAACTCTTTTTCACTTCGGTGAAAGCTTGTTGTGGTATAGTCATCCTCTATAGGTTGCAGCTCCTCTGGGAACTCCCTACGACTATCAAGACTTCCTTAGAGAGTTGGGAAGCACAGGTAGGAGATTGAAACCATCTTTGGTTGAAATCGGATTAACCTGTCACCTTGGTAACCTGATCACGTTCTTGTCTATTCTAAAGTCCGTCTCTTCTGATATACGGCTATTCAAGAACTGATACGTTACTCAACAAGGTTTTGAAAGGTAGCAACGCACGGCTGCACTCGGTGTTGTAAGACCTAGTTGGCTCCAGTTATATAAGTTCCTTAAGTGGTTCTTCGTGTATAACTGAGGTAGATACAGATTGAGCATTGCTGGGAAAGCGTGTCAGCCTCGATTTGTTAAGTAGACTTCCGTATGACCTGGATCTAACAATCCGAAGGAAGTCATCTTATTTATGGTAAACTGATAGAGGACAGTTACACCATAAGTCAACAGTTTTGGATTAAAACCCAGTATTGCTGACAAAAGCCTTTGGCATCGGTCAAAGCAACTCCTAGGCCTGTAAAGGACGTCAGCTAGGGGAATCAAGTGCGTGACGATCTGTGGGGGATCCAGAGACGTAAGGAAGGCGACAGTAGCCAATTCGCTTGGAGGGCTTGAGTTGGTCTCTGCTACATCCCAGACCGAAGTCTTATAGTAGGCTAGAGTTTGTAGTCAGTTTGTACTGGGCGGTGTTCAAAACTGGACGAGGTCCCGAGGTTTTTCTGCAAGGCAGTTTCCTCGTTAAAAAACGTTTGGTGTCTTGTGTGCTTTTACTTTCCGCATTATAACTCTGATTTATAATTAAAGCACCAAGTAGTACGTTATTACCTAACTGTTGAGATTACTCCAGTTAGAGGTTTGGTTATTGATTTTTGAGATCGTCCAGACTCTTTACCATAAGACTCACGAGCCAAAACGAATAGTTGGTAGTATTTCGGTACACCTTCTTTTTCAGTTGGTATCAGAGCAGGTTAACACACTAAAGACGTAACTGTCTGTGTTTAACTAGGCTTGTGAGTCATGGACCACATCGTAAGAGGTTTTAACTTACCACCAAAGTTCGTTGGCACAAACTAGCTATGGTGGAAGACTGCAATGACTTCGTTTTTGCAAGCCCGAGACTTCAAAACTTGGGTTTATGTCATGAAGGAATATGTACCTCCTACAGTTGTAGTTGATGGTCAAACTGTTCCTAAAGACATAGCGGTTTATGATGAAGTGGAAACACTCGCCGCTAAGCAAAACTATGATGGGCTTAATGCTATCACCGAAGTGAAAAGAGTTTACGTTACCTTCCCTAAGGACCTTCACGTATGCTTGATGCTTGCGGTATTTGTCCGTAGACACCTCTATTTATAGCACTCAATAAGATAGGTTGCTTTGGACTTAAGCAATCAATTACTTGTCCCTCAAATACCGCAAGCAAAACTATGATGGGCTTAATGCTATCATTCATGCAGTTACATCAGTTAAACTATGATGGGTTTAATGCTATCTCCGTTAAT
This sequence comes from Papaver nudicaule, assembly GCA_023529015.1. Taxonomy (NCBI): domain Eukaryota; kingdom Viridiplantae; phylum Streptophyta; class Magnoliopsida; order Ranunculales; family Papaveraceae; genus Papaver; species Papaver nudicaule. Next base: position 19,107 of record JAJJMA010244600.1, read on the forward strand.
ATGCCCTCGGAGCTTCAAAATTTTCACATCAAGGGATGCAAGCCGACCATCTTTTTCTTCACAAGCACCTTGTGAAAGGCGGAGCTCGTTTTCCTTTAAACTTAACTCGGCGCTCAGTTTCGAAACTTGCTTTTTCTCAGCTTCCAACTCTCGCGCGTAACCATCCCGCTCCTTATCAACACTTTCAAGACGCTTCTCCAACTCCTACATCCTTAGAGAGATCACCTTTCTCTTGTTGTAAAGTCTGAATATCCGCATCAAGACGGGTAATCTCACGGCCTTGCACATCAGTCAGATCCAGCAGGTACATTCCATGATGCTTTTGCTGCAGAGAAAAAGCAATACAAAAACCAAATCGGTACATAAAACTTACGAAACAGAGAAACAAATCAAAGCAAAAACACACTCACGACTTCAATAAATGCTTGATGCTTGGGAGTAGACGAGGCAAGAACCTCTCTATCCCAATTGCCAGAAAACGCTTGAGAAAGAAACCTAGCTACGGAAGGATCCAACGGATGCTTCAAAGGATCCCTAGCATATGCTTTCAAATGCTCGGAAAGATCTTCGGCATAAGGACCAGTAGTAGAACTTCGCTCAAGGATCTTCCGCGCCTCCTCCGCCGAGCAAGGCCTCCGTGCAAAACCAACAGGAACCGAACGGGGGACCGAAGCAGATCGGGAGGATTGACCCAACGAGGCATTTACAAAACAATCGTTGGAGCCATATTGATTAAAACCTATGCCAGGCGGGCAAGGATCAACAACCCGGACCTCAGCAAATGCAGGAGCAGCAGGCCCCTGCGTTGACTCAGCAATTTGGGGGCACATCGCCAAGGTAGCATCTTGAAGGACTAGATCATTTGAAGACCCCTTTTTCTGCCTCTTCAAAGGTTCGACCTTCTCATCCTTGATACCCTCGCCATCGGTTCTTCCAACGGACGTGGCAGGAACAACCAAACTTTTGCCAGCAGTCTTTGCAGTAGGTCTCTGCGAACCAACAGTTTGAGAAATAGTCTTCACAAGCTTCTTCTTCACGCCACTAAAGGCAGGTCTCTCCCGACTTGGGTCACACAAAGAAAATTTCATTACGCCATCGTCAACTCGGAGCACTTCGCCTTGCTAAAAAGTGACCACAATGGTCAGGTTCTAAAACAGAGGCAGACATCCATACCCAGAAAATGACCGAGGCACGTAGTGTTTCCTCACCAGACCATCTTGGCCCATTTCATCAGCCAAAGGTTTTTTCCTCTTCCTCGAGTGATTGGTCGGCTCCTGAGCTTGTGGATTTTCCTGCTCAAGTTTCTGAAAAGAAAACCACATCAGTAAAGCAGCTAACAGAAAAAAGGGGTTATATATATATATCCCTCGTCATACCTTCTCCTCGACAGCAATTATCTTCTCCTGAGACCTTTTACGCCCTTCCTAGGAGAAATGAATCTTATAAAACTCGACAACAGAAAGCTTATGGTCTTCTTCAAATTTTGTTCGTTCGACCTTCTTCTCCTTGTCTTTGTAGGAAAAAAGAACAGGACCTTTGATAAGCACGGGTATTGAAAACCATGCTTCATCGCCGGAATGGCGGAGAAGTGTATCCATTTTAGACCCAGAAAAATCCACGTCGTCCATAACCTGCGAAGAATCAACTGCTTTGCTCAGGCTTACGCCCCAGGGGGCCTTCGGAGTAAGCAAGCCCCTTTCTACCTTATTGTAGATGGTGAAAAATGAGAGAGGGACAAGATTGTCAAAACACTCT
>JAJJMA010244617.1:4417-22875 GCA_023529015.1 Papaver nudicaule
CATTATTTCCCTCAAGGATAGTACTTCTTAAGGAACCTGGCGTTCCATGGATGCTCTAGTTGTACGCCATGCTCATCAATTAGCACATACGCTCCTGGCCCAGCCACTCTTTTGACCACATAAGGGCCATCCCATACAGGTTCTAATTTTCTGCATCCTTCTCGCTGAGAGGGGGGAATTTCTCGGAGTACCAACTCGCCGGGCACATATTCTCTTGGAATCACCCGCTTGTTGTATTCTCTTGATAGTCGCCGATGATAATTCTCCATATGTGTAAGGGCGATCAGCCGCTGCTCTTCTAAGTCATCAAGCTTGGCTAGGATTAGATCTGTATTCAGATTCTTTTCCCATGCCTCATGCTTTGTAGTGGGTAGGATTACTTCAGATGGAAGCACTGCCTCAGCGCCGAAAGTGAGTAAGAAGGGAGATGCTCCAGTTGCTTCTCGAACCGTAGTTCTATATGACCACAAGACGTTGTGCAAATGCTCACACCACACCTTTTTATGTTTCTCCAATCTTTTCTTCAGTCCCATTCCAATAGTTTTATTGGTGGCTTCTGCTTGGCCATTGCTCTGAGGGTATAAGGGAGTTGATTTTCCCAGTTTGACGCTGTAATGGGCGAGCAACTTTCTTATGTTGTCGCCAACTAACTCCTTTCCATTGTCTGTACATATCTCCGCCGGCACACCAAATCTGCAGAATATGTTTTCCCAAATGAACGTGAAGACTTCCTGTCTTGTTTTCTTTCTGATAGCTTTAGCTTCACACCACTTGGTAAAATAATCTGTCGCCACAATGATGTATTTCCGCTGTCCGGAACCTGTAGTTAGCGGTCCAATAATATCAATGCCCCACTTGGCGAAAGGCCAAGGGCTGAGCACCGAATTTAAAGATGTTGCTGGCGCTTTAATTCTTCGTCCATACAGCTGCATGGTTTGCATCGTTGAACATATTCTTTTGCATCTTTATTCATCCAAGGCCAGTAGTATCCCTGCATTCTTACCTTCAAAGCTAGAGCTCTTTGCCCACTGTGATTTCCGCAGTCTCCTTCATGGATTTCTTTTAATAACTCTTTGCCTTCTTCTCTTGATACACATCGCAGTAGGGGTCCGGAGAATGATCGGCGATATAGTATCCCATCTCGGAGCTCATAATTCGCCGAGCGACTGATAACCTGATGAGCTAAAATTTGATTTCCTGGCAGGGTTAAGCGTTCCAAGTAATATCGTATTGGTGATCTCCAATCTGTCTCCGCCGACTCTTCGGTGCTTGTTGTTAATACTTCTCTTTGCCTCGGCGTTGCTACCGATGGCTGCATTACTCTTTCAATAGCTATTGAAGGAACATCTGGGTCTGTCATCATTGAAGAGATAAAGGCTAGTGCATCGGCGTGTCTGTTGTCCTTTCTGCAGATGTGACGAAACTTGATACCTATGATCCTCTGGGCATACTCCCTAGCAAGTTTTAGGTACTTCTGCATAGATGGATCTGCCGTCTGGTATCGTCCAGATATTTGTCGAATCACCAGCTGAGAATCACTTGTCAATCTAACATTGCTAACTTTCATTTCTATGAGTATTCGCATTGCATGGATGACTGCTTCATATTCTGCCTCATTATTAGTCGCCGGGAATTCTAGTCTTAGCGAGTGCACTATCTTTGCTCCTTTTGGCGAGATAAGAACAATTCCAATTCCTTTTCCTTCTTTATTTGACGAACCATATACATAAACCTCCCATCCGTCAGGCCTGCACTTCAATAAATCTGGTACTTCATGCTCTTGCTCATCCAAGGAAGTAGGGATTTCTTCTATCTCTTCTTCTTCATCAATTGGGAAATCAGCGAGAAAGTCTGCAATGACTTGGGACCGCTGAGCTGTGCGTATTTCATACTGGACGCCGAACTGCTCAATTTGTTGATTCCATTTGGCGATGCGTCCCACTCGCTGAGAGCTGTGTAAGATAGATTCTATTGGAGTTTTAGTGAGAACTACAATGGGATGAGCATGAAAATATGGACACAATCGCTGCGATGCAAAAACCAACGCCAGTATCAACTGCTCTATTTTAGTGTAATTCTTCTCTGCCCCTTGCAATGTTCTGCTGATATAATATATAGGCGTTTCCCCGCCCTTGGTTCTTACGAGCACTGCGCTTATGGCGAATGATGTAGCAGCGAAATAAACTCTTAGTTCTTCACCGTGCTCAGGTGGCTGAATTGCTGGGAGAGTGGCGAGATACTTTTTAATTCCCTGAAATGCATCTTCATGTGCCTCTGTCCAGTTGAATTTTTCTCCTTTTTTCAATGTCTGGAAAAATAGTTTGCACTTGTCGGAGAATCTGGAGATGAATCTGTTAAGAGACGCCAAAGTCCCATTGAGTCGCATAACATCTTTTACAGTTACCGGCGAGGGCATCTCTATGATCGCTTTAATCTTGGCTTGATCAGCTTCTACTCCCTTCTTGGTGACAACATACCCCAAGAATTTTCCTGAGGTTACACCAAAAACGCATTTCGCCGGGTTAATCTTCAGCTTAGTAACACGCATATGGTTAAATATTTCTCTGAGATCTTCCACATGAGTTTGCTTCTTCTTGCTCTTGACCAGCATGTCATCCACGTATACTTCCATAGTCTTCCCTATCCATTTTTCGAACATTTTCTGCGCCATTTCTTGATAAGTAGCACCAGCATTCTTCAACCCAAATGGCATTCGAGTGTAACAAAATAATCCTTTTGTGGAAAAGAAAGCGGTATGCTTCTGATCTTCTTCCGCCAAAGGTATTTGGTTATATCCTGAGTAACCATCCATAAATGACAGCAGCTCGTGACCTGATGTAGGGTCCACAGTCTGGTCAATACTTGGCAGCGGGAAACTATTCTTGGGACAAGCTCTGTTAAGGTCACTGAAGTCAATGCAAATTCTTACTCCCTTGTTCTTCTTTGGTACTACTACCATGTTGGCTATCCATTGTGGATATTGCACTGGCCTTATTATACCAGATGCCCTCATTTTGTCAATTTCTGCCTCCACTGCTTCTTTGTAAGCTGGGGCCAATTTCCTTATCCTTTGCTTGAATGGCCTGATCTTTGAATCAATATCTAACTTATGACATGCTATCGCCGGGTCAATACCTGGCATCTCATTCATTCCCCAAGCAAAGACATCCACATACTCCCTGAGTAGCGCTTGCAATTCTGCCGATTCATCCTCACTTAGCAGAGTGCCAATTTTTACCATCTTTGGGTCTTGATCGTCGCCGATATTAACATCTCTAGTAGGTTCCACCGCCGTAAAATGTAATTCTGGTTCTCCCATCGACGATGGTTCCTTTAATTGCTATAAATTATTTTCTCCAGACTTCGCCGAGTCTTCTACTGAATTTACTGAATGCACATATGTGGTTGGGTTGGCGATGAAGTCCAGAATTTCCTGCTCTTTAACTGCTTCCTTGCCAAGCTTCTTTTTCTCGGCAATCTTCGCTTTTCGATTTTCTCGCATTTGCACATCCGCCGAATTGCACGCCTTGGCCACTGCTAAATCTCCTACATACTCAGCGACTCCGAATGGCGTGGGAAATCTCAGACGTTGATGATAAGTAGAAGGTACCCCTTTCAAACTGTGGAGCCATGTGTAAGGGTAGAAAATACCTATCCGATATGAAAGCATCCTAGATGAGCTGCTGTCTAAAAAGAATGTAGCTGAGATGTCCTGGATCAGCGAGTGACAAGACGGGCGACATAAGAATCAGCGAGTAAGGCACCAGCGAGCAGGGTTTCAACGAGTATAAGACCTATCGCCAGAGTTAGGTGATAGTTAGGTGAAATTTAGGTGAGCATTTAAGAGAGGTCAGAACGGATATATTGTCAGGTTGACTGGTTGACTCAGTGGAGGATGCGTCATCAACATAATCCCCAAGAAGATTCTCTCGTCTATGTTTGTTAAGTACGGAATGAACTCGCCGAGGTATATGTGTCGGCGAGTCATGACAAATAGTGTCAGTCTAACTTTGTTTGTATTAGCTGTTCACCACTATGTAAAAGGTCTATAAATAGTGAACTAACCCAACTGAGAAAGGGGTTGGAGACATTTGGGATTGGTCTGGAGAGAGGAAAAGTATCCTACTTGCTCTCTACAGCCCAAGACTAAAGTTAGGGTTCTTATTCAAGGAACCAAACATAGAAGATTAGCAAGGTAATGGGATGTTGTAATCATACTTATATTAGTGGAATCCTTGGATGTAGTCCTTATTATGGGCGAACCAAGTAAATCATCTTGTCAAGTAACTCTAACTCTTATCTCTTTTATATCTCTTATGATTGTTGTATGGATGTCTACTTTGGAAATGATTGTGTGTATGTCAGTGTATCATATTTGGGTGTACTGTGTAAGATCTAACCATTGGGATTTTACACAGTTACATTTTGGCGCTGGAAAAGGTTTTGAACTTGTGAATTTTTTTTGATCTGTTCTCTTACACATGCTTTGTTAAAGTATCATATGCTCTTTTGATTCTATAAATAGTATGATTTCATCGCCGATAGTGTTTCCTTGATTTGTTGATGTTCCTTTCTTTCTATATATGGTATGAATCACATGCATAATAGCTCGTCGGTAATGCTTTCGTTCCTTCCACTCGCTACATATAGAATTTCCTGTTGATTCTTCATGGGATTTAGCTAATCTGTGTTTCTCTTTGATTCTGGCCATGACTTGCGGTGTTGCTACATGTTCTTTGTTTCTATATATGGTATGATATAAGAGTTTTTAGAACTCGTCGTAGTGTTCAGAAAAAATTTTCATACTATTTCGAGATGTCAGGCTCGCCATATGACATTCCTTCATGATTCTGCTCTTGATTTGCTGTACATGGTATGTTAGATAAGTCGCTATAAAGATTCTCTTGTACAATATTACTAGGAATAGAAAGCATTAGTATATTTTTAGTATGCTATGGGGATGGATCTAGAGTCTCAGTGAACATTTTTTTTGCTATTTAAGGAAATTATGCTGTGTTGAGTATACTTATAAACAATGATTGACCGGCCTGCTGGGATAATTTCATCACAAATTTCACTTTTCTCACATGAGTTGTAGGAAATATAGATATATATTTTCCGGTAAAAAGAGTGTTAATTCTGATATTGGGTATGAACTTTGGTTTCATAGAGGAAATTTCATTTTAAAACCTTGTTTAACTATTTCCCAAAGTATTGGCCTTACTACCATTTTGATTTCAAAATCATAGGTTGTCTTGCAATTTTTGTCATGCTTAGGTCAGTATCTGCTCATCACGTGACACAAAGTTGTCCCTTTTGTATCTCATTCATCAATATTCTGAAAAGTAACCCAACTAACTTATTTGGCATTTACCCACAGTACTAACAGAGCAATACTGTCAGGAAGTGTGTTTGTCTTCTTTTACAGTATCTCGGCGAATGGGTCCTAGAGGAAGAAGTGATAAAGCCCCGGCGGGTAGGCCTCCTCGACACCCTATTCCTCCTACACCAGCGACACTCCCCAGTGGTCACAACACTAGAAGCAGAGCAATGGAACTAGCAGGACCAGTGGATCCTAATGTGGCAAGCTCATCTCGCCGATCACCTATCCAGCAAGTGACTCGCCAAGAAGAACTTTACATGGAGGATATCACTCGTTTTGAGAATGCAGAAAGGTCGCCCGAGCCTAATCCAATGCTAACAAGAATCAGTAGCGCAATAGAAGCAAATGCTCACGCCGAGCAGATTGGTGGAAGAAGATTCACCCTCGGGGAAACATCGAATGCTGGGGAAGCAGCTCAGAATGCAATCGCAGGAAACATAGTGGTAGCCAATGTTCAGCAGCAGTTGGTGCAAGGTGTCGGCGAAACACCACATGTGCCAGAAGAAGTTCCAGCAGTGGTGGCGGAACCAGTTATGGCGGTAGAAATTCCGCAAGCGGGAAGCATAAATGGAGCAGCGATAGTACCAGGAGCTACTGTAACTCGCCCAGTAGTGATATCAGATAATACTGGATCCACAAATACTACAGAAACATTGTTGAGGCAAATTCTTGAGGCCAACAACAGGCAGGCTAATCAGTTCGAGAGGCAAATGCAATTGCAAATGGAGACAGTACTTCAGAGTCATAGAGAGCTGATGGCGGCACAGAACAAAGGTCAGGGGTCCCACTCGCATTCTACTCGCCATACTCATCCATCTCGCCATGGGTCCCATACTCATTCATCTCGCCATGAGTCTCATTCTCATACTCACTCATCTCGCCGACACGAAAGGAGTGGGACCAGCTCAACGGAAATTTCAGACTCATCGGCGAAGTATGACGAAAGAGGCAGAAGGGTAGATTTGCCTGGAAAGGATAAAGATCGTAACAGCTCTAAGCGACGACATAAAGTTAATAAGGAGATGAATGAGGACCTGCGCCGACTAAAAAGTAAGGTGGAAGCGTTGAGTGGATCTTCGAGGGAATCGAGGTATAAGGTCGCACTTATAGAAGCACAGAAAACACCCTTTCATGATTGTATTACATATGGGTTCGTGTCTCCCAAGTATTCTACACCCAAATTCACTTCCATTTATGATGGAACGGGAGATCCTACACAGCACTCAAAAGCTTATAGGCGAGATATGGCGGCTTGGGTAGGATCAGACCCGATAATGTGCATGGCATTCCCTGCTACTTTGAAGGACGAAGCCCTAGCCTGGTTTGATGGGCTAGAAGAAGGAAAAATCAAATCCTTTGAGAAGCTAGAAAGCAGATTCCTGCATGCTTTTATTCAGAATAATAGAGGCCGGCCTGGTGTGGAAAGATTATTCAATGTTAAGAGAAGACCCTCGGAGACTTATAAAGTTTTTATTACAAGATGGAGAAAGGCAAGCAGCGAGGTAGGATCAGAAGTTTCAGAAAAGGAGAAGATAAGATCATTTCTTAGCGCTATGGAGACTACTGACCAGTTGTACCAGAAGTTATTTTGGAACATGCCACAGGATCTGCTGACCTTGAGGGCGATGCAGGATGAATGGTTAAGTTTTGAAGAAATTAGAGAAGAGGAGTTGCGGCTAAAAAAGGAAAGAGCAAAACAAATTCACTCGATCAACAGTTTATCGCCGGAAGACCAAGAAGAAATTAAGAAAGAATGGTTGAAGGCAGAACAGCGGAGGTTGGCGCAGAATCCTTCATCGGCGATAGTAGTCTCCGAGGCAGGAAAGCAGCAGGTTACCGCCGAGCAACATTGGAATTCTCAGAAGCGAGAAAATCAGGACGGGCGAGATAAGCAAGATAACAGGGGAGGAAACTACGGACGAGGAGGAAGAGATAATCGGCGAAATGGAAACGGAGACAGAAGATACAATGGGGATAACAGAAAGTTTGGTAGAGGCAACCAGCAACCTTTCCAAGATGCTACTTTGCCCAAGTTGCGTGTTTCTTATACAGATGCGTTTGGTCAGATTGAAAGTTCAAATTGTAGGGATGATATCCGCTATCCATACAACAGAGGAAACCCAAGGGTCCCGCCAGCCAATACTAATTCATTCTGTCAATTCCACCAGTTTCATGGCCATACAACTGAGAATTGTACCGGCGTACAGCAAGAAGTACATCGATTCGTCCGTATGGGGAAGTTTCAGGACTTCTTGGAATTACCGCCGCCACCTCCTCTCCTGGTCCAGCCAATTCAAGCCGTTCCAGTCCACACTCCAAATGTGTATGAGGTTAAGGTTGAGCGAGATTTGCTGGAGTTAGATTGCTTTTCCATTGTGCATTCAAAAATTACTAGGGATGAATTTCATGATAATGTTATGTCTCGAGTTCATAAGAGAGATAGAATGGGAAATGAGATTTGTAGTGTTGCCGCTAAGCAAGAGCCGTTGCAGGAATGGATGAAAGCATGTGTTGGGTTTTCTGCCCAAGAGATTCCACCAGAAGGGAGAAATCATAATAATCCTCTGGTTCTCACTATTCAGATGGAAGGGTTCAGGCTGCCAAAGGTGCTTATTGATCCAGGAAGTTCTGTGGATATCCTCTTTAACACCGCCTTTGAGGCGATGAGAGCAAAAGACAAGAAAATACCCTCGCCGACGGTATCCTCCTACAACATTTATGGGTTTAATGGCATTGCGTCTAAGCCTAAGGGCGAGATTGAGTTAAAGGTGAAAATTTGTGATGAATACTTCTTGAATACTACTCTCTGTATTGTGGATGTTGACTCGCCGTACGCTGCAATTCTGGGGAGACCATGGCTCCACAGTTTAAAAGGAGTCCCTTCCACTTATCATCAACGCCTAAGGTTCCCCACACCATTTGGAGTCGCCGAGTATGTTGGAGATTTATCAGTGGCCAAGGCGTGCAATTCAGCAGATGTGCAAATGCGAGAAAATCGAAAGGTGAAGATGGCAGAGAAAAAGAAGCTCGGCAAGGAAGCAATCAAGGAGCAAGAAATTCTAGACTTCATCGCCAACCCAACCACATATGTGCATTCAGTAAATTCAGTGGAAGACTCGGCGAAGTCAGGAGACAAGACCTTATAGCAATTAAAGGAACCATCGCCGATGGGAGAACCAGAGCTACATTTCACGGCGGTGGAACCTACAAAGGATATCAATATCGGCGATGATAAGGATCCAAAGATGGTAAAAATTGGTACCCTGCTAAACGAAGACGAGTCGGCGAGGGTGCAGGCACTACTCAAGGAGTATGTGGATGTCTTTGCGTGGGGCATGAATGAGATGCCAGGGATTGATCCGGCGGTAGCATGTCACAAACTTGACATTGATCCAAAGGTCAGACCATTCAGGCAAAGAATAAGGAAATTGGCACCAGCTTATAAAGAGGCTGTAGAGGCAGAAATTGACAAAATGAGGGCGTCTGGTATAATAAGACCAGTGCAATATCCACAGTGGATAGCCAACATGGTTGTGGTACCAAAGAAGAACAAGGGAGTAAGGATTTGCATTGATTTCAGTGACCTTAACAGAGCTTGTCCCAAGAATAGTTTCCCATTGCCGAGTATTGACCAGACTGTGGACGCTACATCAGGACACGAGTTGCTGTCATTTATGGATGGTTATTCAGGGTATAACCAAATACCTTTGGCGGAGGAAGACCAGAAGCATACAGCTTTCTTTTCCACTAAAGGGTTATTTTGCTACACTCGAATGCCGTTCGGGCTGAAGAATGCTGGTGCCACTTACCAAGAAATGGCACAGAAAATGTTTGAGAAATGGATTGGGAAGACGATGGAAGTATATGTCGACGACATGCTTGTCAAGAGTAAGAAGAAACAAACTCATGTGGAAGACCTAAGAGAAATATTTAATCATATGCGTGTTACTAAGCTCAAAATCAATCCAGCAAAATGTGTTTTCGGCGTGACTTCAGGAAAGTTTTTGGGATATGTCGTTACCAAGAAGGGAGTGGAAGCTGATCAAGCCAAGGTTAAAGCAATCATAGAGATGCCCTCGCCGGTCACTGTAAAAGATGTTATGCGGCTCAATGGGACTTTGGCGTCCCTCAACAGATTCATCTCCAGATTCTCCGATAAGTGCAAGCTGTTTTTCCAGACATTGAAGAAAGGAGAAAAGTTCAACTGGACTGAGGCACATGAAGCTGCGTTTCAAGGCATTAAAAAGTATCTCGCCACTCTCCCAGCAATTCAACCACCCGAGCACGGCGAGGAACTCAGAGTATATCTCGCCGCAACACCTTTTGCCATAAGTGCAGTGCTTGTAAGAACCAAAGGTGGAGAAACACCTATATATTATATCAGTAGAACGTTGCAAGGAGCAGAGAAGAATTATACCAAAATAGAGCAGCTGATTCTGGCTTTGGTTTTCGCATCTCAGCGATTACGTCCATATTTTCATGCTCACCCCATCGTGGTCCTCACAAAAACTCCAATAGAGTCTATCTTGCACAGCTCTCAGCGAGTGGGACGCATCGCCAAGTGGAATCAACAGATTGAACAGTTCGGCGTTCAATATGAAATACGCACAGCACAGCGGTCTCAAGTTATAGCAGATTTCCTCGCCGACTTTCCAATTGATGAAGAAGAAGAGATAGAAGAAATCCCATCCTCCTTGGATGAGCAAGAACATGAAGTACCAGATTTATTGAAGTGCAGCCCTGATGGATGGGAGGTTTATGTAGATGGTTCGTCAAACAAAGAAGGAAATGGAATTGGAGTTGTTCTTATCTCACCAAAGGGAGCAAAGATTGTACACTCGCTGAGATTAGAATTCCCGGCGACTAACAATGAGGCAGAGTACGAAGCAGTCATTCATGCAATGCGGATACTCATAGAGATGAAAGTTAGTAATGTTAGATTGACAAGTGATTCTCAGCTGGTGATTCGGCAAATATCTGGACGATATCAGACAGCAGACCCATCTATGCAGAAGTACCTAAAACTTGCTAGGGAGTATGCCCAGAGGATTACTGGTATCAAGTTTCGCCACATCTGCAGAAAAGATAATAGGCACGCCGATGCATTGGCGTTTATCTCCTCAATGATGACGGACCCAGATGTTCCTTCAATAGCTATTGAAAGGGTAATGCAGCCATCAGTAACAGCACCAAGGCAATGGGAAGTATTAACAACAAATGTCGAAGAATCAGCAGAAACGGATTGGAGATCGCCGATACAGTACTATTTGGACCACTTAACCTTGCCAGGAAATCAAATTCTGGCTCATCAGATCATCAGTCGCTCAGCGAACTATGAACTCCGAGATGGAATCTTATATCGCCGGTCATTCTCTGGACCACTTCTGCGATGTGTATCAAGAGAGGAAGGTAATAAATTATTAAAGGAGATTCATGAAGGAGACTGTGGAAATCATGGTGGCCAAAGAGCTTTAGCCTTGAAGGTCAGAATGCAAGGATATTACTGGCCTTGGATGAATAGAGATGCAAAGGAATACGTCCAGCGATGCAAACCATGTCAGCTGTATGGAAGAAGAATTAAAGCGCCGGCAACATCTTTAAATTCAGTGCTTAGTCCTTGGCCTTTCGCCAAATGGGGCATTGATATTATTGGTCCACTAACCACAGGTTCCGGACAACGGAAATATATCATTGTGGCAACGGATTATTTCACTAAGTGGTGTGAAGCTAAAGCTATCAGGAAGAAAACAGGACAAGAGGTGTTCACATTCATCTGGGAGAACATATTTTGCAGATTTGGTGTACCGGCGGAGATATGTACTGATAACGGGAAAGAGCTGGTTGGCGACAACATAAGAAAGCTACTCGCCCATTACAGTGTCAAACTGGGAAAATCAACTCCCTTATACCCCCAGAGTAATGGCCAAGCAGAAGCCACCAATAAGACTATTGGAATGGGACTGAAGAAAAGATTGGAAAAGCACAAAAAGGCATGGTGTGAGCATTTGCACAATGTCTTGTGGTCATATAGAACTACGGTTCGAGAAGCAACTGGAGCATCTCCTTTCCTACTCACTTTCGGCGCCGAGGCAGTACTTCCATCTGAAGTAATTCTACCAACTACAAAGCATGAAGCATGGGAAAAGAATCTGAATACAGATCTAATCCTAGCCAAGCTTGATGACTTAGAAGAGCAGCGGTTGATCGCCCTTACTCACATGGAGAATTATCTCGGCGATTAGCAAGAGAATATAACAAGCGAGTGATTCCAAGAGAATATACTCCCGGCGAGTTGGTGCTCCGAGAAGTTCCCCCATCTCAGCGAGAAGGGTGCAGGAAGCTGGAACCTGTGTGGGACGGCCCTTATGTCGTTAAAAGAGTGGCTGGGCCAGGAGCGTATGTACTGATTGATGAGCATGGCGTACAACTCGAGCATCCTTGGAACGCCAGGTTCCTTAAGAAGTACTATCCGTGAGGGATATCATGTAAAATCCGAAGTCTTGGGCGGGCATAATACCCAAGAAATCTTATTAGCTCGTGTAAAATAGCAGCAAATAAGATCCGGGGACGTAGGTTTGCTATCATGCGCCGAACCCCGTTAACAAATCATTGAGTCATTTGCACTTTCATTCACTGAGTAGTCTAACTGCAGTGATAGACAGAATTTTAAAGCTCCAAGAGCACAACAGCTGAGGCAAAATACTCAGTCGCAGGCTATAAAAGCCAAATGCAGAGGCACAAATGCCCAAGGCAATAAATGCCATGCAAAACCCTGATTAGGTACTAAGGCCAAGGGCCATCAATAAAGGCATAATGCCCAAATCAATAAATCAGCTAAGAGCCAAGACCTCTTATGCCGAAAGTTTACTGCCGTCGAGTGAATGCCCTTATCGCAATGGTTAGTCCAACCCAGGCTAGTTGTAAGACCAGCCGTGTTACTTGTTGATCTGTAAGTGTTTGTAAGGAAATAAGGTCCCCTTTTGCTATAGCATCACATCGGCGGTTCCGCTGGTGTGCTAATCCGTCTAAGCCATAGCATCACTCCTGGCGGAGTGTATTGAAGTCTATGAGGGCAACCCATTCTACTTATATTAGATCGCCGACGGGCACAAGTAATGGTTACGGCTGGGGTCTACCCTGCTGCTCTAATAAATTGTTAATTCAATGGTCCAGAAATTGTTGGCCGTGCGAGGGACAGGGTTTCACTCTTTGGCAAGATTAAGTCTTTGAAGATAAGATAGAAGAAGGCACGTCAAGTGCAGCTAAGGAAAATAGCGTATTAACAATGAAGCAGATATCATTAAAACATGAAAAATAACATTCACCAAAATAGCATTCGAAGGGAAATGGTTTCATACAAGAAAAATGCAAGATAAGGGAGAAACACTTGGCCTATCACGACATCTAAAAAGCAGAAGGAAAGCTACTTTAACACCTAGGATCCGGGAAAGGACTCTTGGGAGTAGGAGGCTTGTCCTGATGAAGGTCGCCGAGAAGATCTGCGCCTATGTCGCCGGTACCACTATCATCAGGATGGCAATCATTTCTGGCAGTTCCAACAGCACTTGATTCGCCAAGATTTCTCGTGCTCTTCTCGTCGACGTCGATAATTACCACAGTACTTGGCTCGACGAGTGGTTGGTTAGCATTAACAGTCGTCATTCCTGGAGTCTGCTCGCTGACAGTCCCAGCAAAAGCAATAAGGGATAGATTTTGTCCCTTAGGAATTTCATCTCTAGCTTCCTCCTCCGAGCTTTCTTCCTCAGACCCATAGTTTTCTTCTTCATTTTCTTCTTCATTTTCTCCTTCATTTTCTTCTTCATTCTCCTCTACAATCAGCACCTCTTTTCCTTTGATGCTAGCCTTCTCTTGTATGGCGAGTTGTTCTGGAGTGAGACGTTTGTAGGCCGAGGGAATCTCCACATTATACTGAGGCAGGAATCTGTAAGCAAAATCCTGAGCGCCGATGAAGGCAGCACTGATAACATCATCCTTGTGACGCTTCTCCCAGTATTGGACATCATCCATAGCATCGGCGAGCTCAATTTGAATACCATCTCGGGCACTCTCCAAATCTTGAATCTTGCCAGCACAAGAGGCATGATCAAGAAGTTGCTTGCTCAGCTCGGCGAGTTGCCCAGCACAGGATTCATGCTCTTTGAGCTTTACAGACAACTCGTCTATCTTGTTGGGGCAGAGCTGGTGCTCCTTGAGCTGATCAGAAAGATCCTGGACCTTCATCTCCAGTTCATGGCAACCTTTGATGATCTCTTGCTGCTGATCTGCTTCATTCCTTAGCTTTTGGATGGTGGTTGAGGCAAAGAAAGAGAAGGATACAGTAAAGAAGATGGAAAATAAACGTAAGCATGATAAGTTATAAATAAACCCTATAAAAAGCTACCTTCTAGGTTGCGGACATGTTCTCGCATACCCTCTCGTGCTTCCGTAAACTGAGCCATATGGTACTCAAAGTTTTCGTTAGCACACGGACCTAACATTTGTTCTATACGGCGCTGTTGGTCGGAGCATTGCTTGTATAATTCGATCGTCAAGTTTTCACGCCTCTCTGCCATATCCTTCCAGCGCTGAATCTGAAACTCGGCGGTCTCTTTCTCTGTGCTCAGGCTAATAACTTGGGTAGCCAACTTATCAGCTCTAGATTTTTCCTCTTTCCAGAGAAAGGAAGCTCGTTTATGACCAGTCTCGGCTTCTGTCTTGGCAGCGAGGGAAAGTTCCTCTCGGCGAAGTGCCTCATCACGTTGGTTGGTCATTTGGCCTAATTCTGAGCGAGTAGCTTGATAAGTATCACAGAGATTTCTTATAATATCAACGTCTTGATCCAACTCACGGCGACACCATTTAAGGTCCTTAATGAAAGTGAATAACTGACTACACTGCTTAAGGTTGCTATTACTAAGTCTCTCGATTTCGGATTCAGCTCGCCTAAGCCTATCATCATCGGAGGAATGGCAACCTTGGAGGGCAGGAAATCTAAGGGTCGGCGAAAGAAGCAAATAAAAAAGCAAAATAACTAAACAAAAAAGAGATGTGAAGAAAACTTACTCTGCTGAGTGGTGACCGTTAGGCTTCGCTGTCTAGCCTCATTCTTTAACCTCTCAACCTCTTGGCCACGCACCACAGCATCCTGCTTCAGTTGGTTGATTTGATTCTGGAGGATGATATTCTCACGACTAAGACCCTCATTAGCCGAGGCAAGACTCAAGCTATGATGAAAGTGCTGAAATCACAAAGTACAGGCGTAAGGACTCAATGGCAGTTTTGGAGTATTACAAATTTAAAAGAAATGCATACCATGTTGAAAAGATGGAAGTGTTCCTGATAAGGGATAATAGAAGCAGCTTTGTAAAAATTGGGGTGATGAACAAACCCAGGGCGACTATACTGCGCCAGTACTTCAAAGTACCCTTGATTTGGACAATCATCAGCCACACTAAGCTGGCTAAAGGCTTCGACGAGCATATTTGGACCTGTAGCAGGTTGAGGAATAAGGGGGTGCCGAGGCAACCTATCAAGGACAGTTAAGCCAGCGAGATGTGGCTCAAGCGCTGAGGCAGAAGAAGTATGTTGAGCAGTTGGCATGTCAGAATTCTTTGAAGAAGCAGAAGGCTTGGAAGCATCCTGACCACCAGATATGTCGAGCTGATCCAGATCCATATCAATACGATCATTGTTTGTGGGATATGTTTCCGAATCCGGATTCATGTCCCCTATATTTTCAATAGCAGGAGGATCAGTGGAACCATTCTTTACAGACTGCCCGGCGAGAATACTAGGATCACCCACAAGAGGTTGATCGACGAGTATGTGGGGATTGTCCTTGGCAGATTGGTCGACGATAATTTCAGGATTTTCCTGGATAGGAATGGTTTCCTTGACAGGTGAAGAAGGAGTTGATGGAGGAGGCAGATTCTTAGCAGCTAGTTGACGGAGTTCTTCAGCTATCTCGGCGGGAGATGGCCTTGGTTTCTTGGGACGCTGCAAAGGAAATATCACCAAAGATACACCTATCAGATCTTGCAACAAGCAGAGGCAAATATAGATATATATTTTAAAAATATATTTGCATATATTTTTAAAATAGTTTAAGTTAGAATGCTTGTTTCTAGATCTTCAGCCGGATCTTTGTCAGTTCTAAAGATAATTCCACCAAGAATAGATATATATTTACCTGAGAAGCACCGGCGACAGTAGTATCTTCTCGGCCTCTCTTTGCCCCAGCAACAGCATCAGCCGAAAGTTTGACATAACCTTTATCTTCTGTCCTGAGAAATTTGCCATCCTCACCCTTGGCATATTTATCAGCATCAGGCCAGACTACATTCCAGAATGTATGCTTGGCAAGGTGGGAGTGCTCAGGCAAGAAAGCCTCTCGGATTTTGGTTTTTTCCTCATCCTCCCAGCCGAGTAACCAAGGACCGTCGACGAGACAGGGAAGATTGGAAAAGTCGCCCTCAGAGCTGTGACGAACGGATGGTTTGTCCTTAGTGCTGGTGATCTCGACGTCGGCGAGTAACAAAACTGTAGCGGGTTTGGGGGCAAATCGAATAGCCCAAGGGTCA
This sequence comes from Papaver nudicaule, assembly GCA_023529015.1. NCBI lineage: Eukaryota > Viridiplantae > Streptophyta > Magnoliopsida > Ranunculales > Papaveraceae > Papaver > Papaver nudicaule. Next base: position 20,381 of record JAJJMA010244617.1, read on the forward strand.
GTTTTTCTGTTGCAAGAAGCCACAGAATATTGTTCAAGAAAATTTTTCAAGGTAAACTCCTCAGGTTTGTGAGCTTCCAGGTTGGCGAGCCCAGGATAGTTTGTTTTTCCCTCTCGGCGCAGGCTCCATTCATTCATCACTCGGATAGCATTACCCGTTAGTTGGAAGGGACTTCTGTTAATCGCCGCAAGAAGATCAACGATAAAAGTATTACTCGGGTTGTAGAGAGGAAACTTTAGCCCAGCCTTCAGCTGACCAAAAGCGACAGTCGCCCAGGTATTACTTGTCTCGGATCGAAGAAGATCGTCGACAGATAATAGATCAGATGCTTTCTTTGTCTCAGGCAGGGAATAGATTTTGGGGTTGAGATATTCTACTTTGTAATGAGCACAATAGCCAGGCCAATCGGTATTCCAGTGTGGTACCTTTAGGTCAGTAGACTTTGTTTTGCTAGCTGTGCTTTTAGACTTAGAGGGTTTTGGAGCCATTAAAGCAGCTTAAAGATTGCCGGAGAAGATGAAGATTGGTGGTTTCCGGTTGAAGGTTAGCCGGAGAAGATGAAGAATGGTGGTTATTGGTGACGGAAAATAAAGAAAAAGGGATCTGAAGTAGGAATCAGTGTAAAGAGAAGAGAAGAGGAAATCGTTGTGAAGCAAAGGAGAGAAGAGAAGAAATAACAGTAAGGGAAACCTTAAGACTGTAAGAAAAGAAAGAAGATGAAGGGTTCAGAGTGCAGCAGCAGAAAGATTAGGGTTTAGAAAAAACTCGTAAAGGAAGAAGCAGATGTAGAGCCGAGTATTTATACGAGTGCAGGGGAGAGTAACCGGCGATAACGGTTATGAGCTGTAGTGGAGTAATGGAAGTAATGGGCGAAAACGGTTACCAGTCGTAAAGTGAAGCTATGCATGGAAGACACGTGGGGTAACTGATGCATGCTAGCGGACGTGTGGCGTGAAGAAAGGCTAGTGGAGAACGTGGGGCGGTATTTTCGACGAGTAATGGAAGTTTCACCCCCGGCGACTAAAGTCTTAGGAGATGAAAGAGGCAAAATGTAAGGGTAGAAAATACCTATCCGATATGAAAGCATCCTAGATGAGCTGCTGTCTAAAAAGAATGTAGCTGAGATGTCCTGGATCAGCGAGTGACAAGACGGGCGACATAAGAATCAGCGAGTAAGGCACCAGCGAGCAGGGTTTCAACGAGTATAAGACCTATCGCCAGAGTTAGGTGATAGTTAGGTGAAATTTAGGTGAGCATTTAAGAGAGGTCAGAACTGATATATTGTCAGGTTGACTGGTTGACTCAGTGGAGGATGCGTCATCAACATAATCCCCAAGAAGATTCTCTCGTCTATGTTTGTTAAGTACGGAATGAACTCGCCGAGGTATATGTGTCGGCGAGTCATGACAAATAGTGTCAGTCTAACTTTGTTTGTATTAGCTGTTCACCACTATGTAAAAGGTCTATAAATAGTGAACTAACCCAACTGAGAAAGGGGTTGGAGACATTTGGGATTGGTCTGGAGAGAGGAAAAGTATCCTACTTGCTCTCTACAGCCCAAGACTAAAGTTAGGGTTCTTATTCAAGGAACCAAACATAGAAGATTAGCAAGGTAATGGGATGTTGTAATCATACTTATATTAGTGGAATCCTTGGATGTAGTCCTTATTATGGGCGAACCAAGTAAATCATCTTGTCAAGTAACTCTAACTCTTATCTCTTTTATATCTCTTATGATTGTTGTATAGATGTCTACTTTGGAAATGATTGTGTGTATGTGAGTGTATCATATTTGGGTGTACTGTGTAAGATCTAACCATTGGGATTTTACACAGTTACACCATGGTCTCCCCAAGATTGCGGCATACGGCGAATCAACATCCACGATACAAAGAGTGGTTTTCAAGAAGTAATCATCGCAAATCTTAACTTTAAGTTCGATCTCGCCTTTAGGCTTAAAAGCGATACCGTTAAACCCATAAATGTTATAGGAGGAGACAGTCGGCGAAGGTATTTTATCATCTTTCGCCCTCATCGCCTCAAAGGCAGTATTAAAGAGGATATCCACTGAACTCCCTGGATCAATAAGCACTTTCGGCAGCCTGAATCCTTCCATCTGAATGGTAAGAACCAAGGGATTGTTGTGATTTCTTCCCTCTGGAGGAATTTCCTCAGCGGAAAACCCAACACACGCCTTCATCCACTCTTGCAGAGGCTCTTGCTTGACGGCGACACTACAAATCTCATTTCCCATTCTATCTCGCTTATGCACACGAGATAAAACGTTATCGTGAAATTCATCTCTAGTAATCTTGGAGTGCACAATGGAAAAGCAGTCTAACTCCAGCAAATCTCGCTCAACCTTGACCTCATATACCTTTGGAGCTTGAGCGGGAATGGCTTGAATTGGCTGTACCATGATAGGAGGTGGCGGTGACAACTCTAAAAATTCCTGGAATTTTCCCAAGCGGATGAATCGGTGCACTTCTTGTTGT
>JAJJMA010244650.1:0-16770 GCA_023529015.1 Papaver nudicaule
GTTGCTGTTGTGTGATGTTGTGAGCTGCTAAAGGGTCTGGTGGAGTGATAGTTGCCATGGTCAGAATCTCAATATGTGTGACTAAAATCTTACAGGGAAGGAGTTAATTCAAGGGTGTGTAGTGGCCAGTTTGCCTGACTGTTTTCACTCAAAGAGCCATGGGTTCAGGCATATATGTCATGGACTCCTGGAAGTTTCTGAGTACAAGCAGGGAGGAATCCGTTTGCTCAAGTTGCGCTATATTTGGAAGGAGTTTTATTCCTAGATACTAGCTAGAAAAGAGGTGATTTGCCGTCGAATTTTGGTAATGGGTGGCTGAGATTATAGGAGTATTTTTAGGGTTTGGATAGAACAGAAAGTGTGTGTGCGGGGGAATTAAGAAGGGAGTACAGGCGGTTCTGGAGAGGATATAAAAGAGAAGTTTTGGAGGAGGACAACGGTCATCTTTCACCATCTTTGAACAATACTTCTGGGAGGCGCAGTTGACGCACGGAGAAGATTTTGGCCAGCAGCTGGGATTCGCACAAAAGTTGCTGGTGTTGATGGTGGTTTTTGGCGAGGAGGTCACAGGAGTGATTTTGCATCAATTTCTGGCATCCTGGAATAGCTCGAGATAAGGTATGAATTTATTTTTACGATAGGGATAAGATATTTGGTTGCCATTAGCCATATTTTAATATCTCACCTAGCTTAGTAGCATGGTCCATATCCCTAGCCTACACGTTAAAATACCTATGCATGTGCATTAGCCTAGCCCATGCTCGAGCCATACCCTAGGCAAGTCACGCCACCTCCTTGGAGTCCCACGGACACTAGCTTGCCTAATCCTTAGAGGCCCACGGTCACTAGCTTGCCTTCATCCTTAGATGCCCACGGCATTCTCCTTGCCTACCTCTTGGATGCCCACGACAATCCCTAGCCTAATCCTTGGATGCCCACGACAATCCCTAGCCTAATCCTTGGATCCCCACGACCATCGCCCTGCCTTAGCCTTTGGATATCCACGCCATTAGCTTGCCCTAACTTTGGATATCCACGTCCATTAGCTTGTCTTGGCATTTGGATGTCCACGGCCACTCCTTGGCCTGATTTGTGGATGCCCACGGCCATCCTTGCCTTTAGTCTTTGGGTATCCACGTCTATAGCTTGGCTTTATCTTTGGGTGCCCACGCATCTCCCCTTGCTTAGTTTTTGGATGCCCACGGCATCCCCTCGCCTATCTCTTGGAGGCCCAAGTCCATGCCTTGGCCAAAGATTTGGAGGCCTTATGGCTGGCTCTCGCCTAGTTTATGGAGGCCTTATGGCTTTCTCTCTCTTGTACTCATGGAAGTCCATGGCCATTCTCTCTCTCACGGTTATCCTTGCCCTCTTAGAGCTAGAGTATATCTTTCCCTATCCTCCCCTCTATTTATGGGTCCCACTGATCCAAGTCCTAGAGGATTATGGATTTTATTGAGTCCATAATACTCTAGTTTCCTAATCAAATTCGGAAATCTGGCAGATTACAAATTTCCTTGAAGGACGATTTTTAGCCCAATCCCTGAACAATTAGGGGGCGCTTCCTTCACGAAAGTTTTTCCTCTGTGAGTTCTCTATAACATACTAATATTTCGGTATTTTATCGAATATAGGCTGGCCTGTGTTTTATGAATGGACGACGTGCAAGCTGTCTAGAAATCTGAAAATAACGTAATGTTATGGCTTATCCTTTTACGTCCTATGCCTAACTTCCTAATAGGATTATTATGCTATGTAACATGGCTCATTATTATTATTGTGGCCTATCTTTAGGTCTTAAATTGGCAATGCTTATGCATTCTTGATGATGGCTACGCTGTGATAGCGTCATTCGTCTTTTTTTCCTGATTATGGACTTGCTTCTATAAATCAGTGCTATAATTCTTAATCATGGCTCATGGCTATGCCTTATATTATTTTGGACATTCATATGTCTTCATTACTCAGAGAATTGGTGCATTACATGCCACAAGCCAATTTCTCATATTTATGGCAAAATCGAAAGTCGTATTTACTTGACTATTGCCACAGAGAGTTGCTGAAATCCTCTCAGTCAAAATGGCGGTTGCATAGATCAATCCTTAGACTTATCTTATCAGTCAAAATGGTGGTTGCATAGCTCAATTCTTAGACTTATCTCATTGGTTTAAATGGCGCTTGCCCGGCTCAATCCTTAGACCAAATCTCAAAGAGATACACAAGCTTATCGCTTAAATCTCTATCTTATCGCAAAGTCCTGAGTTTACCAGTAATTGGTACGACTTGCACCTAGTCATCTTTGACTTAACAAATATTTAACAAATCTTACGAGAATCAAGATTAGTTACATGGGGGGATATTCTTTAGGGTTTTGGTTTGGCGGTCTACGGCACGTGTGATTGCAACAGCTCAATCACTCAACGGGAAAGACACTAATTCGTGTGAACGTTGCTGGAAAGATGGGATAAGGTAGTGGGTTGTTAGTCTTCCCTATTATTAGGCACAAGACTCTTAACAACTGACCCCATTCACTCCTCACTCTCACCCTTCCACTTCTTCCACTTCTTACGAGATCAGTTGGAATTATATTGCTATAAATAAGTCACTCGACCAGTTTGGAAACACAACAACAACACGAACAGACAAGTTCAACAGTTTAATTCAGTGCAAGTATAATCAATCTGTCTTATCGATAATTGATTAACTCTTCTCATTCAGCATTCAATATCTAGTGAGAACTGAATATCCATTCTTTTTAGCAATTTAATCACCAACATCACAGAAATTATAGCAATTCTCTGATCTCATCTTTCTCTGCTTCTCATCTTAAACCAACCCTATATCCTCTTCTTGTAACTGAAGCAATACTCGAACGACCATTTCTTGGTTTTGGCGAGTCTTGTTCGATCTTGACCTCTCGAATACCATTAAAACTTCTTATTACATCATCACACTTCACACTTTACCCCTCAGATTCTCTTTATTGTTTTACACCTAAAACATTTGGCGACCACAGTGGGAGGTCATTATCTCGGTTGTAAGAAAATATGGTTGAAACTAGGAGGCAGAGTTCAGAGAACACAAATTCTCCAAATATCCCTAGTGGTCCCACGAGTTCATCTACTGCAAGTGGGGTCACAAATACCCAAGTTAGTGGCGCCATCACCTCTGCTGGCCCCACCACCCAAAACGTGAACCCTATCACAACCAGAAACTCTAATTTTGCGTCTACCTCAACCCAGATGGGGTCAACCTTATACTCTTCTCCCTTGGGCGTGTTATCCCCTATGGTGGGTTCCACCACGCCCACTCTATCCAATATCACGTCCCCCCTATCTCATATGGTGGGGACTACCACTATCTCTCCTACTCCTTACACTTCTATCTCAAGCCGCACAAAAGCTTTCCTCTTCGGGGCCCGCACAGGAAAAACAAGGAGTACTGAAGACTCACCTAGCATCGTGGATCTCATGAAGACCCAACAAGATCTAGCCTTAAGTCAGAATAATATGATGAAGACCCATATGGAGTTGCTGACGTGTTTGAGATCTCTCTCAGAGAAGCTGACGCCTCCAACAAACCCAGGGTTTGCACGTGTAGATCCCCTAGCTCATTCCAACAGGGCGGGTCCTTCTCAGATTCATGTTATCCCTGATGATCAAGACACTCGTGTCCACACCACACGAGAGCCAAGCACGGGTTCTCAACACAACTTTGTTACTCGTGAAGATTATTTACAGAATCTCTTGCAAGCTCAGAGCGTGGAGAATTCAGATTTGTTTCATCGTCATCAACCTCCATATCCAATTGAAATTCAACGTGAATCTCTTCCTGAAGGATATGTCACGCCTTTATTCTCGATGTATAATGGTATTGGGAATGCCCGAGAACATATATCCCGCTTCCTAGAATCATTGGGAATACATGAAAGAAATCAAGTTGTATGTCTCAAAGAATTCTCGAAATCTCTGACGGGAAAGGCGTACACTTGGTATAATAATCTAGCTCCCAACAACATCCTCAGCTGGAGCCAGATGGTTAATGCTTTCCTCAAGAAGTATTTCTTTGTGTCTGAGCAACTCACTCTCTCCGATTTGGGAAGACTTTATCAGCGAAACAATGAACATCCAGATGATTATGTGACGAGGTTCAGAACTCGTTCAGTGGATTGCAATGATCCAAACGTGACAGAGTTGCAGTTAGTGGAGCTTTGCATCAATGGAATGATACCAGTATATCGGGCCTTATTGGAGAATCTGGATATTAATAATTTCACCAAGCTCCATAAGTCCTCCAAACGATCCGCCACTACTGCACCTGCGTTACTAGAAAGGCCCAGACCTGTAAAAGCTGAAGAAAGTCGTGGTGAAACACGTGCCAGCAAGAGACTCGTCAACAAGCAATATAGCTCCCTTCCCTCAGTTCATGCTGTCACTGAAGGTGTTAAGAGGAAGGCGCCTACTCTAGAGGCCCCACAATTAAAACGTGCAGCCCCATCCCAATCTCAGGCTCCTGCATGGGTCCTAGCTAATGCTCCTGCACTAAAAGCACCACGACAACCAAGGGAATTTCCTAAAGTTCCTGATTTCCTTTGTACCATGGATGAAGTGATAGAGCTCCTAGAAGCATGGATTCAAGATGGTGCTGTCAAGTTACCTTCTGTACGGAGAGAGCCTACGGCACAAGAAATGACCGATCCCAAGTATTGTCATTTTCATCGATTTGTTAATCATCCCACCAGCGAGTGTCATCGACTCAAGCAAATCTTCAACGAAAAGATCGAGTCAGGAGAGTTGAACTTGGGGACTGAGGGCGTACATAAGAATCCACTTCCTCAGTATCAACCTCAATGTCAACATCAACCCAACATTCGAAATTTCACCATCTCCGGAGAATCTGTCAAGCAAACTGCTAATTATTTGATGGAGAATTTATGCGAGCTCTTGCATTTTTCTAGAAGTCAGCGAAGAAACATTTTCGCTGCCCTCAGCTGGATTGCTAGCGGCAAAGAACTACCTGTACCTGAAAAAGTTCAGCCAAAGCCTGATGAAGTCACACCAGAGATGATGGCGGGAGAACATGTTCCAATACCAATTATTTCTGCTCGTCTCGAAGGTACACATTTTAAGAAAGTTCAAATTGATGCTTGTGTTATGGTTAATTTGCTCCCAATCAAACGCTTCAAGCAATTGGGATTTCTCGACGGGATGTCATCTACTATCCCACAGTGACGAAAGATTCAAAAGGAAATCTCCAAGACATATATGGTCATGTTACTTTGGATCTAAAGGTGGACTCTGCTCGCACCAAAGCAAAGTTTCATGTAATCAAAGAGGATGAGGAGCACGACATGATCTTAGGACGTCCCTGGCTCCATGGGAAGAGATTTGTGCCTACAATCTCACCAGTAATCATCAAAGGCCAAGAGTTCATGTTTGACCAAGAAAGCTGCAACGTGGGAAAACTAGAGTACCGCGTGGGGTCCGAAACTCTGGTGATATTCAAAGAGGTATGTGAAAGTGATTTGAAATACTTTATTCAGAATTATTTAGTTCATGGAAATCCTATCCAACGTGTCCCTACACAAGGATTGGATAATTCTTTGACATGGGGACTTGATTGCATCAAGTCTATCAAATCCTCTGAGGCACCTCAGGAGGAAATCAAGGTCGCTTCCAATAGGTGGGTTCGGGCAAAGCAACAGTCTTATAGGCGAAAGACACCTGAGATGTCATGGGTTCCTAAGGCTGCTTTTCAAAAAGGAGATAAGGTTATGCGACGCACTAACCGAAAAGTAACTTCTATTTCGGGGTCCACATCAAACTGGGAGGGACCTTATGTTATATCTCGAGTCATGCCTGATGTGCGATACATGATAAGTGCGATACATGAGAGGCTCTCAAACATGGTGGTCAATGGCAAATGGCTCAAGAAGATATGAAGATTCACTAGAGTTTATTTATTTCCTGTAATTTTCAATTCCTCCAAAATAAAAGCGCAAGCAATCTCTTGCCTTTTAACAATTCAATTCAAAAAGAATTCAAATTCAAAACCTATGAGTTCAAAATAATCAATTCCTATAAACCCTTTTGTTCATAAAACCCAAATAAAAGCAAAATAAAATTCTACTGAGAAAATATGTTTTGCTTCTAAAACCATTCAGAAACAACCATCTAATGAAGATTTCACTCCTTCATCAGCTGCCTTCTTTATAAGAGCAATATGAGCAGTCTTCCTCTTCACCTCTTCAGTTAACTTACGGAGTTCCTCAGTCATGGCAACATGGTTTCTCTCTTCTTGCTTCACCAAATCATGGGTGAATCGACCGACAGCAACGCGCCTCAATCGAACGTATTGGATTCTCGCCTGAAGCCAAAACAAATTGAGTTCGAATGTCTTGAAGGTATCAGTCAACTCTTCTACCTCATTCAATGCCTCGTTAGTCACGTCTCTCAGCGGGGTAACCTCCATCTTTGAAATCGCGTTCATAAGGTCGGTTACAATACCAACACATGTATGGAAGCAGGTAGTTCTTCCAGCCATGATGAAGTGACCATGACAATTCCATATCTTTTCATACAGTGGGACGTGTCTATCTGGGACATTAAATTCTCCCACTAGTATATGACCAGGGAGAATTGTTTCATGGGGAGGGCTATAGGACAAACCAGCATGAGGAAACTCTAGAAGAGCCCACTCAGTTGGAGCATTTCCACCAGCAATGTTGGTATCCTTAGAGACTTGTGTTTCTTTGACAACGAGCTGAAAGAATGGTTCAAAACAAGCGGAAATGATATGTTTTAAGCTATATGAGGAAGGCTTAACATGAGAAGGTTATCAAATTTACCTCGGCATTGGGAAGATTTTCGTCAGCAACATTGTCAAAATCCTTATTAAGGTTTTGGCTCTCATTGATCTTTTTACCGAAGAAGTAGTTGTAATTCGTTTCTTCTTTATCCCCAGAAGGCTGCAAGAGCAAACAAGATGAGAATAAAATACTAACTATTTTATTTTCGGATTGAAGGAGTTAACAAAAGGTAACCTGTGTCACAGAGGATTTAGGCCCTGTGGAGTCTCCACTTTTATTCTGCTCAGTAATCATGTCAGTGGCGTATACCTCTTCCTAGCCTCTCCCTACTTATGGGCCTCACTGATCCAAACCCTAGAGGATTATGGATTTTCTTAAATCCATAATACTCTAGTTTCCTAATCAAATTCGGAAATCTGGCAGTTCAGCTCACGTATTTCTTCATGGCGTGATTTTTACAGCCCAATCCGTGAGGAATTAGAAGGCGCTTCCTTCACGAAATATTTTCCTCTGTGAATTTCCTATAACATACTAAAAATTCAGATTTTTACCTAATATAGGCTGGCCTGGGCGATTTTACCAATGAACAACATGCAAACTGTACAGAAATCTGAAAATAACATAAATGTTATGGCTTGTCCTTCGTGACCTATGCCTAACTTCTTAATAAGATTATTATACCATGCAATATGGCTTATTATAATTATTGTGGCCTATCTTTAGGTCTTATATTGGCAATGCTTATGCATTCTTGATGATGGCTACGCCGTGATAGCATCATTCGTCTGTTTTTCCTGATTATGGACTTGCTTCCATAAATCAGTGCTATAATTCTTAATCATGGCTCATGGCTATGACTTATATTATTTTAGGCATTCATATGTCTTTATTATCCAGGGAATTGGTGCATTACATGCCACAAACTAATTTCCCTTATTTTTGGCAAACCGAAAGTCGTATTTATTTGACTATTGCCACAGAGAGTTGCTGAAATCCTCTCGGTCTAATTGGCGATTGCATAGCTCAATCCTTAGACCTATCTTATCTTATGGCGGTTGCTAGCTCAACCCTTAGATGACTTATCTTATCTAAATGGCGGTTGCTAGCTCAACCCTTAGATTTGTTGGTTTAAACGGCGATTGCCCGGCTCAATCCTTAAACCAAATCTTAAAGAGATATTCAAAGCTTATCGCTTAATCTCTATCTTATCGCAAAGTCCTAAGCTTATCAGTAATTGATACGACTTGCACTAGTCAACTTTGACTTAACAAATAAACAAATATTTAACAAATCTTACGAGAATCAAGATTTAGTTACATGGGGGGATATTCTTTTAGGGTTTTGGTTTGGCGGTCTACGGCACGTGTGATTGCAACGGCTCAATCACTTAACGGGAAAGATAACTAGGTCGTGTGAACGTTGCTGAGAAGGTGGGATAAGGTAGTGGGTTGTTAGTCTTCCCTAATATTAGGCGCAAGACTATTAACAACTGACCCCACTCTTTCCTCACTCCCACTCTTCCACTTCTTCCACTTCTTACGAGATCAGTTGAGAATATATTGCTATAAATAGGTCACTCGACCAGTTGGGGAAATCATCTCGATATCTCAATACCATCCAAAAAGATAAGTTCAACAAGTTCAGTGCAAGTATAATCAAGTCTATCTTATCGATAATTGATTAACTCTTCTCATTCAGCATTTATTATCTAGTGAGAACTGAATATTCATCCTTATCTAGCAATATTAATCTCAGTATCACAGAAAATCATAGCAATTCTCTGATCTCGTCTTTCTCTGCTTCCCTCCCTAAACCAACCCTAAAATCCTCTTCTTGTAACTGAAGCAACACTCGAACGGCCATTTCTTGGTTTAGGCGAGTTTTGTTCGATCTTGACCTCTCGAATTCATCACAATCTTTTATTACATCATCACACTTCATACTTTACCCCTCAGATTCTCTTATTTGTTTTATACCTAAAACATTTTGGCGACCACAGTGGGAGGTCATTATCTCAGTTTTAAGAAGATATGGTTGAAACCAGGAGGCAGAGTTCAGAGAATACAAATTCTCCAAGCAACCCTAGTGTCCCCACGAGTTTATCTGCAAGTGGGGTCACAAATGCTCAAGCTAGTGGCGCCATCACTTCTGGCCCCACAATTCCAGCCGTGAGCTCAAACCCTAACCCTAATTTTGCTTCTGCCTCAACTCAGAGGGGCCCAACCTCATCCTCCCTCTCCTTGGGCGTGGCAACTCCTTTGGTGGGTTCCACCACGCCAACCTTAACTCAAATCACGTCCCCCCTATCTCATATGGTGGGGACCACCAATACCACTATCTCTCCTACTCCTTACACTCCTATCTCAAGCCGCACAGAAGCTTTTCTCTTCGGACCCCGCACAGGAGAAACAAGGAGTACTGAAGACTCACCTAGCATTGCGGATCTCATGAAGACCCAACAAGATCTAGCCCTGAGTCAAAACAATATGGTGAAAACCCAAATGGAGTTGCTGACTTGCTTGAGGACTCTTTCAGAGAAACTGACGCCTCCAACAAACCCAGGGCTTTCACGTGTGGAAACCCTAGCTCATTCTAACAGGGCGGGTCCTTCTCAGATTCATGTTATCCCTGATGATCAAGACACTTGTGTCCACACCACACGTGGACCAAACACAGGTTTGCAACACAACTTCGTCACTCGTGAAGATTTACAGAATCTTTTGCAGGCTCGGAGCATGGAGAATTCAGATTTGTTTCATCGTCATCAACCTCCATATCCAATTGAAGTTCAACGTGAATCTCTTCCCGAAGGGTATGTCACACCTTCATTCTCAATGTATAATGGTATTGGGAATGCCCGAGAACATATCTCTCGCTTCCTGGAATCATTGGGGATACATGAAAGAAATCAAGTTGTATGTCTCAAGGAATTCTCGAAATCTTTAACGGGAAAGGCATATACTTGGTATAATAATCTAGCTCCTAATAGCATTCTCAGCTGGAGCCAGATGGTTAATGCTTTCCTCAAGAAGTACTTCTTCGTGTCTGAGAAACTCACTCTTTCCGATTTGGGAAGACTCTATCAGTGAAACAATGAACATCCAGATGATTACGTAACGAGATTCAGAACTCGTTCGGTGGATTGCAATGAGCCAAACGTGACAGAGGTACAGTTGGTGGAGCTTTGCATCAATGGAATGATACCAGTATATCGCGCCTTGTTGGAGAACTTGGATATCGACAATTTCACCAAGCTCCATAAGTCCGCCAAACGATCTGCCACTACTGCACCTGCACTACTAGAAAGGCACAGGCCTTTAAAAGCTGAAGAAAGTCGTGGTGAAACACGTGCCAGCAAGCGACTTGTCAACAAGCAATATAATTCTCTTCACTCAGTTCATGCTATTACTGAAGGTGTCAAGAGGAAGGCGCCTACTCCTGAGGCCCCGCAATTGAAACGTGCAGCTCCAGCCCAACCACAAGCTCCGGCACGGGTCCCAGCTAATGCCCCTGCACCGAAGGCACCACGACAACAGAGGGAATTCCCTAAGATCCCTGACTTCCCATGTACTATGGATGAAGTGATAGAACTCCTGGAAGCATGGATTCAAGATGGCGCTGTCAAATTACCTCCTGTACGGAGAGAGCCTACAGCACAAGAAATGATTGATCCTAAGTATTGTCACTTTCATCGATTCGTCAATCATCCCACCAGTGAGTGTCATCGACTCAAACAAATCTTCAATGAAAAGATCGAGTCGGGAGAGTTGAACCTGGGGACTGAGGGCGTGCACAAGAATCCACTCCCTCAGCACCAACCTCAACGTCAACACCAACGTCAGCATCAACCCAACATTCGAAATTTCACCATTTCTGGAGAATCCGTCAAGCAAACTGCTAATTATTTGATGGAGAATTTATGCGAGCTCTTGCATTTTTCTAGAAGTCAGCGAAGCAACATTTTCGCCGCCCTCAGCTGGATTGCTAGCGGCAAAGAGCTACCTATACCTGAAAAGGTTCAGCCAAAACCCGGCGAAATTACACCAGAGATGATGGCAGGGGAACGCGTTCCAATACCGATTATCTCCGCTCGTCTTGAAGGTACGAATTTTCAGAAAGTTCAGATTGATGCTGGTGTTATGGTTAATCTAATTCCAATCAAAACACTCCAAGCAATTGGGATCTCTCGACGGGATGTCATCTATTATCCCACAATAACGAAAGATTCAAAAGGAAAGCTCCAAGACATATATGGTCATGTTACTTTGGATCTGAAGGTGGACTCTGCTCGCACCAAAACAAAGTTTCATGTAATTAAAGAGGACGATGAGCACGACATGATCTTAGGGCATCCCTGGCTCCATGGGAAAAGATTTGTACCTACAATCTCACCTGTAATCATCAAAGGCCAAGAGTTCATGTTTGACCAAGAAAGCTGCAGCGTGGGAAAGCTGGAGTACCGCGTGGGGTCTGAAACTCTGGTGATATTCAAAGAGGTATGTGATAGTGATTTGAAGTACTTTATTCAGAATTATTTAGTTCATGGAAATCCTATCCAACACGCCCCTACACAAGGGGTGGATAATTCTTCGACTTGGGGACTTGATTGCATCAAGTCTATCAAACCCTCTGAGGCATCTCAGGAGGAAATCAAGGCCACTTCCAATAGATGGGTCCGGGCAAAACAACGGTCTTATAGGCGAAAGACACCTGAGATGTCATGGGTTCCTAAGGCTACTTTGCAAGAAGGAGATAAGGTTATGCGGCGCACTAACCGAAAAGTAACTTCTATCCCGGGGTCTACAGCAAATTGGGAAGGACCTTATATTATATCTCGAGTCATGCCTGATGCACGATACATGATAAGTGCAATACATGAGAGACTCTCAAACATGGTGGTCAACGGCAAATGGCTCAAGAAGATATGAAGACTCACTAGAGTTTATTTATTTCCTGTAATTTCAATTCCTCCAAAATAAAAGTGCAAGCAATCTCTTGCCTTTTAACAAGTCAATTCAAAAGAATTCAAGTTCAAAACCTATGAGTTCAAAATAATCAATTCCTATAAACCCTTTGTTCATAAAACCAAATAAAAGCAAAATAAAATTCTTTTGCTCCTGAAGTCTTTCAGAAACACCCATCTAGTGAGGATTTTGCTCTTTCATCAACTGCTTTCTTCAATTGAGCTATGTCAGCAGCTTTCTTCTCCGTCTTCTCAGTTAACTTACAGAGTTCCTCAGTCATAATGGCGTAATTCCTCTCTTCTTGCTTCACCAAATCCTGGGTGAATTTGCCAGTAGCAGCACGCCTTGTTCGGATGAACTGGATTCTCGCCTTGAGCCACAACAAGTTGGGTTTGAAATTTTCAAACGAAGCAATCAGATCTTCTGCTTCATCTAACTCCTCATCTGTCGTGTCCGCGAGAGGAGTGGCATACATCTTCGAAATCAAGCCCATGAGATCAGCCACAACACCGGCAAGTGTATTCAAGTGGTCGTGCCTTCCAGCAGTAATGAGGTGACCATAAAGAGCCCATATTTTCTTATACAGTGGAACGTGTTCCTCAGGGACATTAAATCCTTCCATTAGTATATGACCAGGGAAAATTATTTCATGAGGAGGATTATACGCCGAACCAGCATGAGGAAACTCGAGAAAAGCCCACTTGGCAAGAGCATCCGTACCGGCAATGTCGATATCCTCAGAGACTGGTGTTTCCCTGATAACCATCTGAAAGAAAGATTCAAAGCAAGCAGAAGTTTAATAATATGTTTCAAGCTATATGTTAAAAGCTTAACATAAAGAGGATAATCAAATTTACCTCGGTATTGGGAGGATTTTCGTCAGCAACGTTGTCAAAGTCTTTATTAAGGTTGTGACCCGCACTTAACCTTTCACCAGCGAAGTAGGTGTCATTCATTGCTTCTTTATCTCCAGAAGGCTGCAAGAGCAAGCGAGATAAGAATAAAGTATTAAATATTCTATTTTGAATCGAAGAATTTGACAAGAGGTAACCTGTGTCACAGAAGACTTAGGTTCTGTGGAGCCTCCATTGTTATTCTCCTCAGTAATCATATCAGTGGATTTGGATGGCGTATTCGGAGTCAATTCTTCAAACACTGGGCTTCGCTCTGAAGGAGCAAATGAGAACTTCTCGTCTCCTGTAGCAGGTCCATCCTACATCAAATAAAGAGGAAAAATCATTAAAAGAAGGTATATCGAAGGATTCACGACGTTATCTTGAAGATATAATTTTCTGACATCTGAATTCTTACGAAGAATGGCGAAAACTCAAAATCTGTACAAATCAGTAAGAGATATGAAGAAACTTTCTTCACGGGAGTTGTTCGTATGGATGTTTTCTATCACGTGCTAAAAGGGCTTAATTTTTGAAGCAACCTACTGTCCGGAATGATTTTTCTACTGAACAGCGTACAGACTGCGACATTACTGGACGTGGCGTCACATTGTGGCACATAAAATAACGAGCAAAAATGCATGAAATTCAGATTTTCGAGGTGAAAGCTACTGAAGTCCTCTTTCTAAATTGGGGTCAACCATCGAAATCCGACATCGGATGAAGATTCTACGGCAATTCCCGTGACGAGACTCAGAACAGGAAAATCTGACGGGAATTTCTACTTTCACACTAAAGTAAAAATACGAACAATGGAATGAAGTCTTACCTTCACCCAATCTTGTGTACTAATATTGGGGACTTGTTTATCGTTTAAGAAGTTCATCATTGAGCCATCCTTCTCTTGGAAGAGCAATGATTCACCCGAAAGATGACTACCCAAAGACAAAGACATTTGTGTCGTAAAATTGGTGAGTCTTGAGCTAGGCGATGAAGGTTGCTGTACAAAGCATGATGATAAAGCGTCAACATCAGTATAAATAAGACTTGTAAAAGCATTCGAAGGTGGAGGTAATTACCAAATCATTCTTATCTCCTACTTTACGTTTAAGAGTGCGATATTTGAGCAAAGGATATGTTGCCAAGTCGTTTTTGGAAGGAATAGCGCATACTTCTTTAGGGAGAGCCATGAAGTCCTTACATAACTTTATTTGGCCATCCAAAAATTGCCTGCCCGCTTCGGTGAATGATGGTATTCTTTGCCCTGAGAGAAATAACACGGGACTGAGCACCTTAGTACGGAGATCCTGCATATTCTTTGGAGAAGCGCCTCGCTGCATCGGAATATCCTGGTCAAAGCCCATTTGACGAGCTCCTCGGTCAATGTTATATGCTTTGGTGACATAGCGCCCTGCTTCATTGATGCCAACAAGGTGACTACTGCAACAACTTATCATAAAGATTTTCTCAGCTTCAGTAGGAAATCCGTTGGCAACAAGAATTTTCGCTGGAACATTGGGCAGAACATCACCAAAAGATCGAAGCTGAGCTACACCTTCAGGGATCAAAGTCCATGGACGAAAAACTATCTTTTTCTCATCATCCATGAACGTGATAAAATCCTTTGAAGTGGGTTTATTCATCCAGCGCACAATTCGAGCATCATATGACGAAGATTTGTCCTTAGAAGACAGATTCGGGGCATAATCAGGATAATGCTCATATAACCAAGCTTGTATGAAGTTGGTTGATATGAATGTCTCAACCTTGGCGGCACTATTTGAAAGTTTCATATTTGCAGACAAGACAGAAATCTGAACATACAGAGTACCAAGAAACAATGAGCCAATGGGTACAGGAATACCTTGGGCCAATCTTATGGCATGGGGGATGAACCTGGGTTTCAACTCCTTGTAACCATGAAGATTCTCAAAGACGTCTTTTGATAGCCAAAGCAAGAGGAATGCAGCAACGTGCAGTGATGAAGAACAACTATTACTGGGCTGTGACCAGTGAGCCATCCATGAAGCATAAGCATCCCCATGCTTGTTCAGAGTCTCAGCAACGCTGCTTAGCTGAGCTTGCATCTTCTTTTCATCCACATTCAGAATAATATTGAACTCTCCATTAATTGGGAGTCTCAGTAGTGCTGCTACATCTTCTAACGAAATTACGAGCTCTCCCCATGCGAATATGAACGAGTTTGTGCCATCACACCAACGGGATAGAAGAGCCGCCAAAGCACGTTTGTCCCTGATTACGAAGGAGGCATTCGAACTCTTTACAGCATAGAAAATTCCAGCACTCTCTAAAGTCTTCTTAACGTCTGGGATATTGAGCATTGTCTGGGAATACAAAGACCATGAATCAATTTGTCTCTGGGGAGAACGGTAGATAATACTGGAAGCACTGAAATTGCCTCTCTGCAGGCAAAAACGAATCACCAGTGATGTGTTGATAATCATTGGAGAGCTAGGATTTCTTGGAAGGATTTTAGCTTGGTCTTGGGAGACTGTAGCTCGAGTTAAACTTGCCAAACGAATTTCAAACTCGTCATTGGTGTGAGGGATATCTTTTCCAGCTGTGGTGGATGTGACTTCTTCATCGGCACAAGAAGAATTACGGGATTCATTGTCAGCCATCTTGATCTCCCAGTCTACAGAATGTTGTGTTTATGAGAAAAGGGAGAATAAACTCAAGAGGAAAAGGGCAAGCTTCACGATACAAACAAAGGAGAAGATAATATTCACGTAAAAAAATCTGTACGTGATATATATATGCATATATATCACACGCACGATTTGTGAAAAGCCCTAACCTGATTAGGATTGGATATTACTTGAGCGGGCTTCGTCTTTAGGCCCTGTTTGGACTCCATGTTCGTGGATAAGGCTTCTATGCGGATGTAGCTGGCCCATCAACCTGGTGCTCACCCTGGAACACTCACGGTTCCATGCTGCGCAGGGGACTTAATGTTGATGGTGGTTTTTGGCGACGAGGTCACAGGAGTAATTTCACATCAATTTCTGGCATCCTGGAATAGCGCGAGATAAGGTATGAATTTATTTTTACAGTAGGGATAAGATATTTGGTTTTCCGTTAGCCATATTTTAATATCTCGCGACCCTAGCCTAGTAGCATGGTCCATATCCCTGACCTACGTAATAAAATACCTATGCATGCGCATTAGTCTAGCTCATGCTAGAGCCAAAACCCTAGGTGCTTCACGCCATTCCATGGCATACCTTAGAAGTCGCGGCATTGACCATGCCAAAACTTTGGCCATGCCTAAAACCCTAGGAGTACACGGTATTAGCAATGCGTAAACTTGGCAAGGCCTAAACCTTGGCCACGCCAAAACCTTAGCAAGGCCTAAACCTTGGCCACGCCTAAAACCTGGCCACGCCTAAAACTTGGCCACGCCTAAAACCTGGCCACGCCTAAAAATTGGCCATGCCCAATCTTTGGGTACCCATAGCATTGGCCGTGCCTAATCCTTGGATGCCCACGACATTAGCTTTGCCTAATCCTTGAAGGCCCACGATTATCCCTTGCCCTAGTTCTTGGATATCCATTACTTCTAGCGCGCCATAACTTTGGGTATCCATGCCATTAGCTTGACCTAACCTTTGGATATCCATGTTAGTTAGCTTGGCTTGATTTTGGACGTCCATGCCACTTCCTTGGCCTGATTTTTGGACGTCCATGGTCATCTCTCCCTTTAGTTTTTGGGTGTCCATATTTATGGCTCGCCTTAATCTTTGGATGCCCATGGCATCACTCTTGCTCAACTCTTGGGGGTCCAAGATTATGCCTTGGCCAAATATTGGAGGCCTCATAATCATGCTTAGCCTAATTTATGGGGGGCCTTATAGTTGGCTCTCGCCTAATTCGTGGGGGTCTTATTGTTTTCCCTCGCTTGTGCTTATGGAGGTCCATGATTGTTCTCTTCCCCTCACGGCTAGCCTTGCCTCTTTGAGCTAGGGTTCACCTCTTCCTAGCCTCTCTCTATTTATGGGCCTCACTGATCCAAATCCTAGAGGATTATGGATTTTATTAAGTCCATAATACTCTAGTTTCCTAATCAAATTCGGAAATCTGGCAGTTC
>JAJJMA010244679.1:0-11319 GCA_023529015.1 Papaver nudicaule
GAACATCGCAATCCTTATATGCATCCCAAAGTATATAATTTTTGACTCTGCTCCAAACAGCTGGAGCTTAAATGTCCTGATATACTTGAGGGACATGGCTTTGTATTCTGCAAATAAGATCACCACCAATGTACACAAGGACAGCTGCTGTTATAGAACCAGCATCTTCAAAACCCACACCTAATAAGCAGCCTACCGTGACACCTAACTTCCTTGCATTTCCTGAAGCACTAAGTAGTTTTATCCTAGCTCCTTAGCCCTGAAATAGGCTTTTAAAGAGGTGTGGTTTACCGCAAAATCATTAGTCAGCACCAGTGTGTCACAGTTCAATCCTCGTGCTTGTTCAAAAGGTATCTTACCCTAATGACTCAATATTGCAACTTGTAATGGCTCTTAGATGTGAACATGGGCATTGGAAAAAAAGAGACACCAAATCCTTTCAGCAAGGTCACCTGGAGATACATGAAATATGTCATATCCAACCAACATAAAGACAAAGACATCAAAAAAACCGAACTATGCATTCTAAAGAATGTGATCAAGATATGCAATTTTGATATTTTATAGAACACTTGTCATGTTCTCTTCCAGGTTAGAATATGGTTACACTGAATTATAATCTTAAACAATGTAATGACATCTAAGTACTAAGGTTACATACTCTTTTCTTTTTAGAATAGAACACTATATCCCTGGTGATTTTGGGGATAGCATATGCAAGGGAGGTGCATCTCTAAAAGGTTAATCGGACAAAAAGAAGAGAACTTGGGGCTGCCTAGTTAACATCCTAATGTGCATTAAACACAATCCTGGTTAGATAACAATTAGGAGCAGCCTAGATCCACCAAAACTCTTACATGACGGCTACACACCCCTCGGTAGCGATAAGTATAGACCCCACTTGGCAGCAAAATATTCTAGTTAAAAGAGTTATGTACAGTTTCCTAGTTGGGATAATTATAAAAAATCAAATGATTGAGTTTATTACCAAATGTAATTAAATGGTTCAATGGAGTTTGTATAAAGATGACAAAATATGGGGTGTCTATGTTATGGATCTATCCAGCCCTAAAACCTAGTTAAATAAGTTATTTCTGGTTATCTAGCTCATATTCGAATAAGTGGGACAAAAACCAGAATTACTGGTTCTGGTGTCATTGTTTTCTTATGCCTTGGAGTTCCAAAGTTTTTTCTGAATATCAATTCCTTGGTACAAATGGTTCCAAGATATTTCTTTAATATGACAACTGATTCTAAGTATCAGTATTCTTCATTAGGATTAACTTACAGTCCTCGTGCTCCTTCACCTCTCGTGTGCAGCTGCAGCACCTGCAGGGAAAATCATCCCAGCCATAGCAAAGAATAGAAAAGTTATCCCAAAGCATGTATTCTTATTAGAAGAAAAAGGTTATACGGTTTATGAGAATAACCTTGTTCCATAAAGATTTCCTTTGAACATTGCCCCTATCCCACTTAAGTATAATTTGAATAAGGGTGACCTGAGTAGAAAGGATTTTGGAGGTTAGTGGAAATGCATGCAATAGGCGCTGGTACGTGCAAAATAGGCGGGCCCCGTAAGGTGAGTATTTGTTAAGAAGTTGCTTCACTATACACGGGGTATTTACTCTTACAAATGATATTAATTGAAGGGAAACAATTGCGTACCAGATAGGTATTGCGATTGCTGGGAGAATCGGTGATAATTTCCATAACTGGTGAGATTGACTACTCAATAACATCGCCAAATAGTCAAGAATGTCATTTTCCTATTACAAGCAACCAGGGACAACAAAATTCTAAGAGCATCCAACTAACTTACAAATGTAAGGAACATGGATGAGAACTTATTAACTCATAACATGAAATTAGAATGTAAAGATTCTAATGTCTGAAAAGATAGAATAAGAAATACCTTTGAACTCCTTGATTCTTCTTTAGAGAGAGCAAATCGAGATCTCTCTTGCATTAGGTCGTACATCTCATGGTATTTTATTGATTTGGAATGAATGTCATAAGAAATTGACATGAAGTGTTCAATAAGATGACTCCAGCTGCTGGAAATGTAACCTAACAAACAGAGCTCCTGTTACAATTTAAGCATCAGTATTACTATTAGACTCATAGTACATGATATTTTAATTTGAAAAGGTAATGGGTATCCCTGGCAGATAACTTATGTTATCAAATAACAACTTTTATTCCCAAAACAAATCTAATGGTCTGAAAAATGTTAACAGGTGTTTGGTTATACATTCTAAAGAGAAATTTCTTGATTTAGTCTGGATTAGTGTCATTCCTTAAAGATAATTGCATCTCTACAGAATAGTCGAACCAACTTACTATTATTTCAGGCAACTCATCACCCTTAGCAGTGTTCAGTCGTTCAAAAACCTGAATCCATTGAACTTTAGGGGCTGAAAATATTAACTTGGCACCTGACACCAATTTAATAGTCCTTTTGTCAAGCAAATAGGAAAGGCTTCTTGATCTCCACTTATTCCACAACTCAAATTTAGCCAACTGCTCTTTTCTCCTGTTAGCAAGTAAAAAGATTATCACTAATTTCACATGAAACTGATGGGTGAGGCTATGTAGTACACAATAATGCATATTTGGTTCAAAGTAATTGAGTTCCTCTATAATTAGATTACAAGGTAATCAAATACTTTTGATGAACCAAACGGCAAAAACCAATATAATTTTTTACTTACGAAGTAGCGAAATTGTATTTGTTTATGCATTTGGAAGAATAAATTGAACCAAACATGCTGTGTCATAAGAAAGCCAGCAACGAGAGAAGGTACTAAATTTCACAAAACACAGACTGAGTAAAAGGTACTACTGTACATACTTACACAAGAGAATTGCCATCCTGTGATTGCATTTCTAATACACTACTCTCCTTCCCAGCCAATTTTCCACATGTTAGACTCTTCGTTAGAACGGTCAACCCAGTTTCAACTGACAGTACACGAGACACTGAATTTTCCCTCTCTAAGATCTCTTGAATTACATATTCCGAAGGATCGTCACTGCAATTTCCCTTCACCTTAACATTTGAAACAGACTGAGGTGCTCGAGTATTACAATATGTAGTGTGAAGCAACAACTTCTCAAAATAAACGTTGAGAAAATCATATTCGGTTCTTTGTAGAGTATCAAGTTCCATTTCAACAATTGTAGTCAATAAAGCAGTAAAATGAACATCTCTTAGTGGCAACATCTGAATTAGATGTCTCAAAACTAAGTCTCTCCCTTTCATAAGAGTTGCTGATGAAAAATGTCTAATTCCCTAGAACAACAAAGTAACATCTATTAGTAAGCAGAAACAAGACTCAATTTTCATACTAAAAAGAAATCAGAGTTTCAGTAAACCTGGGGGAAATAGGGATTAGATGTCAAATTAAGTAGAGATGTATCAAGTTCCCTTACTGAGCCTTCATAATCATCTGTACTTTCTAATCCCTTGAACACCTGAAGATTATATACTAATTAACATTGATACAAATTATAATCAGCTCAAATGTGATAAAAGAGAAAAAAACCCGTCGCAGTGTGTTACTGAAACTAATAATTTTGAGTGGCACTTACATTTTCAAAGAAAATACCCCATTGCATAAATTTCTTGATATTTTGAGAATCCCAAGTAGTAATAGAACCAGAAGATTGATAACCAGAACCTAAAATCATGATATCTATAAACCCTTTAATCACTTTTAGTAAATCTTCGAGTGGAATCTCTGGATGCGACCAACCCATTCTACTTCCACAATAAACTTGTTAGGTTTTCTTTTTCTGATTATATATGTCTCCGCGCCATTTTTTAGCCTAGTATAAAGTGTAATCACGGAAGATCCCTGACCCGGATCTGTATCCGTATCCGGATCCTACTGTCTTGGAACCGGTCCACCTTGAGTCTCTCTTTTTCCTTTTGGGTATTCTTAAATGTATCCCATACTTTTATTAACTATAACCCATATTATCTATAACCCATAGAAAAAACTTAATTTATTAACTAAAGCCCAAATCATAACCCAAAATTAATTTACTGAGTTGGTAATAGATTCATGTCCAATTAGGTAGTGAGCTGGGTGGTGATTTTAACGATTCCAATAATCTAATTGTTTCCCTTTAAAAATTCTCTTCTTCTTCTTCCTAAATAAAAAACCCTAGGAAAAAAACTCCAGTAACCAAATTTTTAAAGGTAATTTAATCAAGATCAAGACATATTACTTTTCCAAATTCGTCTCAAATTCGTTACATTATTTTATGTGTTGCATGATTTTGAAGTCCTTGTCGTCACACAATTACTTAGCCCATGTTGTCATATATGATCAAATCAGCCATTAAGTATCAGCCCTTTAATTACTTTTTTGATCCTGATGTATATATAGATGTGATTATGCATATACATGTGCTTACCCCATATACATGATGCCCACGAAATGGGTTGTGATGTTATAATTAAATCTAGATGATGAATAGTTTGTACACTTTCGATGTAATTTTGAATTGAACATCTACTGTGAGATATGCCACTATACGTATGATTTTCTATGATGGAATGAATCTCGAGGCGTTTGTAATAGTTTCATCTTTTCTTTCTCGGTCGGGCAGTCGAGTACTATTGCTCGAAAAATCATTTGCATCATATAACTTTTTTTTTTTTTGAAAGTATGACCAGAGCCATCATATATTCATTGTAAGCATTAGGTGAGTACAAAAGGAGCCCAAGACCTGCTCAAGGTGGAACACTTCCAACCAAGAGGCATACAAAAGACTTGTTACAGAACATTTAGCACAACAGTAACCCAGCATACTATAGAAGGTGGCGCAAACGCCATAGCCTTCGTACGCCTTAGCCATCCAAAGGAGTGGCCTGATTTGTTGAGAACTTGCATCACCACACATCAGTGAACAATGGGTGAGAAGAGAACCTGCAAGCATTAGAGAACTACCACCAGCACAACTAGTATACATTAGTGAGTACATATTGACAATATCTAACCAACCCCTTGTAAACCTAACTTGCGACATGAAACCGAAATAAGTACAATTCTTCAAACTTGCCCCATGCATAAGCCAAGTATCCAAAAAACAAATCCAGCAGCTGTGAAGATGCAACTGTGGATTCCAATCCTCATGCCTCATTGATTATGCGAATGCCCAGCATCAGTAGGCACTCGCATTGTAGTGGATAACACCTATGCATCTGAAATTTCATCTGGAGAGAATTCTTCTTGTGATACTGCAACTATCCAACCCACATTTGTGTTCAAGCCTTGTGATGAAACCGGTACCGCCGTCTGGAATTCTTCTTGGGAGTCTTTAATAATTGGAAAGATATATGTTGGAATCGAAGGAGGTGAAGACGGATTGTAGAGTCGATCATGTAAGGATATACAGTGTTGTTCATACATGTTTGCATCACTCCCTTGCTGCGACGGATAACAGGAACCTCAGATGGAGACTTGAAAGGTACTGGGGTACGAGCATCATGAAGATCATTCAACATTCTAGTTCTGTGGAATTTTGAAGGAGGAGAGGCAACAGCAAAATCCACCGGAGGCAATTGATCTTTGGGGAAGTGGTTGTATCTTCTAGAGAATGTCTGAATCGGTTTGTCACTGTGTCTATGAGTAATAGTGACAAGAGGTTTACCTTGAAGCATATATATGGCAATGTTTACATGTGCATCGATGAGTTGAAGATACTGAAGAACCAGATGTTTATATTCTGGTTTAAGGATGTTAGACAAGGGCATAGAATCCGTAAGAGAGAAATCCAGACCCGAATCCTGTTGGGTCATTGGACTTTTGCCTTTATCCGTTGTTGAAGGAAAACCCAGCACGAGTCTATCCCATTTAGACTCTGGGCTCAAAAAAGGAGTTAAGTCCATAGGTGAGGAAGGCTGAGAAGGTGGTTCAACAGAAGAGGTTCCAGGAGTCGGTGTAGGTCCAGAAGACAGTATAGAAGAGGAACCAGCTTGTCTAGAATGTGGATAGAATAAGGGTGGTTGATCAACATGTACACATGACTTACCTGACGCCTCTGACAAATTGTCAGACCTCTTGGAAAACGGAGAATCTCGAGAAGATCTTGGCCTTGTGACATGTATCCAAATTGATGTCCTATTCTGTGAGTTGGATGAACGAGCCGAATCAAAGCGAGTTGGAGAAGGAAGTGGACCCCGCATCAACGACATTGAGCCAGAAGAACGATATTCAGACGAATCAGTTGTTCTTTGCGAGTCAGCTGTAGCTTTCATTGAGGAACTAGGAGAAGAAGACTCATCCAAGCAGTTTGGAGCAGAACTGGATTCACCCATATGAGTCTCAGAAGATCTTCGATTGCAACCAAGGTGAGTAATTTTCATTTTATTTCCAACCATGACCATAGGAAAATCTCTGTTATTAACAAGGAAATTATACACAGAAGATTTTGGTGTGATGACACAATCCACAGTTTGGTGTGTAATCATACCGCACTTAGTACAAACTGCATGTAAGTTCTCGTACCTGTAAGCCGCCCACCCTGGTAATCCCCTGTCATGAAAAATGTGACCAGGCCAAAAGGGGGTTAATAGATTCATCAAGATTTCAACGCTAGGAATAAGAGCAGAGACATCCACAGCTAAAATATCACCAACACCACGGAGTAATTCCCTAATTTTTTGTTCAGTACGGTCTTGAACCGGGAGGTTGTGTATCTGCATAAAGAACGTAGCCATAGAAAAACAATTCGCAGGATGAGCCTGATAATGAATACAATCTTCCACCAGAACATTGTAACATTCAACACGCTAAGTTTTGAACTTCAAAATTTTCCATTTTTCCTCTGCATGTTGCATGGTGAGCTTGAATATACCGGTAACTGGTGTTTTGATTAAATCCTTGATAACCCAAGGTTTCCAGTATTTTTTAAGCATAGTCTTGAGAGAAGAAACCGCAGTAGAAGGGACTAGGATTTTAACAGCAACACAGAGAGCATCTGGGTGTTGAAGTAACCCCTCCATCTTTTCAGTGAGAGTAGTTACAGAGGAGTGTAAAGGGGAAGAAAGAGAAGGGGAAGGTTGATTAGATAGAAAAGAAGAAGAGATTTTGAGAGGTTGATGTTTTCCTTTTTTTGGATTTGAGGTGGAAAGCAGAAGGGGGTGAGGAAGTTTGTAGAGAAGTTGGAATTGGAAATAAAAGAGTAATTAAGGAAGGAACAGACGGAACTGACGAGGAAGAATTTTTGGTTTTTGAGTTAGGTTTCCTCGATTGTTGTTTGTAATAATTGTTGAAATCTCGAGCAGATTTCATTACAAACAGACATCATGCATGTAGCCTAGAGAGAGTGAGGGAAAAGCTAGCAATTATAGGCAAAAGTGAGCTTTTAATACGTAGCAATGATGAGGAAGGAAGTGATGACAAGAGACGAGACAAGGCGGAGTTAAAAAGAAGGAGAAAAACATATAGAATAATGAAGGCTTGTAATAGAAAATGAAATAGAAAGGATCGAGAAGGGAAAAGATGAAATTGGAGAAGATAGAAGAAGAAGATAGAGAGAAGGAGATTACCAAGAAATAGAACCCATAAACTTGATCCCACTTGACAACACATGAAAAATATGTGAAGTAGATTGAAGAAGAAGAATTTTTTATAGAAGAAATTGATGGATTATTGAATCTGAATCCATGATGAACAAAAACCAAGTAGAGTTATTTGAAAAAACGAGTTGTAACTCAGTAAAGGATGAGTCAAACCGAGTTGCAGAGCAAAAAAACCCTATTATTGTGCTTACCTACTTTACTTGATCCCAAATATGACCAGAGAAATTGCATCATATAACTTGTTTGAAAGAATTATTTATATATGAAACCGATAATGAGTTATATTTCCGAACTTATTGTTTAACTAGTTCGGTGATTCGGTGATTCGGTGACCCACTCACCTAGTTTTTGGGCTATAGATAATAATAGAAAAAAGTCAAATTTAAATTGTAGTCAATTTCTACTGACCAAAAGTCAAATGGGTTATGGTTAATAAAAACATGGGCTACATTTAAGAGTGGCCTTTCTTTTTTTCAAGTGAAAACTACTACCTACCCCAAATAATACGGGTTTAAAATATATAAACCCAACAAAATGGATCTTATATTGTCAACTCCATAGTTTCAAAAATTGTTATTATAAAGCCCAGAAATTATAGTTTTGGAGCTTCATTTTGAATTTTTCCCGGATGATGACGCCATCAATATTTTCATAATACGAAAAATAACCTTTATATATATATATATATATATAGACAATTTTCCATTTTTAGTTTTTGGTCGACAACGAAACCAGAGCTCAGAGCTCTGGTGCGATTTTTTTTTTTTTTGGGTTTTCTTTCTTCTTCTTCATTCATTCACCGATCTATTTCATTCTCGTGGATCAGATTCGTATATCTCCTTCATTCCAGAAACAGAACTCAGAATCGTACACACCATTCAATCAAATCGCAGATTCATCATTTTTCGTATTTAGGTTTTTCTTTTCAAATCAACAGATCTCTTAATCAATTGAATCAATTGTGTGTTTATTCTCAATTGAATCATTTGAATCGATTGAATCTCATGTTCGAAGACATCTTTCACAGGTATTTGTTGATTTCGTTTACGTTTTTCTTAGTTTTATTTGAATTTTTGTTAAATCGATTTATAATGAATTTTATCATTGTAGGTTTTCATTCGTCAATTTTCTTCTTTAGTCTAGTTTGTTCAGTCGATCTGCATCTAATTAAGGTAAGCTTTATCATTCTCCGTTCTTCATTTTCTTTTGGATCTGTTTTTTTGGTTGTGTAGTTGTTTTAGGTGTAAAACAATAAAGAGAATCTGAGGGGTAAAGTGTGAAGTTATAATGGTATTCGAGAGGTGAAGATCGAACAAGACTCGCCTAAACCAAGAAATGGTCGTTCGAGTATTGCTTCAGTTACAAGAAGAGGAAATAAGGTTAGTTTAAGGGAGGGAAGCCAAGAAAGATGAGATAATAATTGCTATGATTAGTGTGATGTTGTGAATAAAGTTGCTAAAATAATGCTTAAGGAAGCAAGAATGGATATTCAGTTCTCACTAGATATTGAATGTTGAGTGAGAAGATTTAATCAATTATCGATGAAATGAACTGATTATACTGCACTGAATTGATTCTGATGAACCTGATTTCCCAAACTGGTCGAGTGACCTATTTATAGCAATAGAATTCCAACTGATCTCGTAAGAAGTGGAAGAAGTGGAAGAGTGGGAGAGTGGAGTAAGTGGGACCACCTGTTAAGAGTCTTGCGCCTAATATTAGGGAAGATTAACAGCCCACTTTCTCATCCTATCTTTCTAGCAACATTCACACGACTTAGTTTCTTTCCCGTTGAGTGATTGAGCCGTTGCAATCACACGTGTCGTAGACCGCCAAACCAAAACCCTAAGAATATCCCCCATGTAACTTACTTGATTCTCGTAAGATTTGTTAAGTATTGAATACTTGTTAATTCAAAGCTGACTAAGTGCAAGTCGTACCATTTATTGGTAAACTTATGACTTGGCATGTAAAATAGAGAGTTAAGCGATAAGCTTGTGTATCTCTTTTAGCCTTTCTGGAGATGGGTCATTCCTCTCAGAATTGGTCTAAGGATTGAGCTGGGCTATCGCCATTTAGACCAATAAGAATAGTCTAAGGATTGAGCTATGCAATCGCCATTTAGAGTGAGGGGATTTCAGCAACCCTCTGTGGCAATGGTCAATTAAACATGACTCTTCATATGCCATAAATATGAGAAATTGGCTTGTGGCATATAATGCACCAATTCCTTGAGTAATAGAGACATATGAATGCCTAAAATAATATAAGTCATAGCCATGAGCCACGATTTAAGAAATGTAGCACTTATTATAGAAGCAAGTCTATAATCAGGAGAAAAGCCAGGTTATGCTAACACAGCGTAGCCATAACCAAAAATGCATGAGCATTGCCAATTCAAGACCCAAAGGTAGGATATATGAATAATAATAAGCTATCTTACATAGCATAATAATCTTAGTAGGAAGTCGACTATAGGATGTATAGGGATGGACCATGGTGTTAGGCCATGGTCAGATTTCTAGACAACTTGCATGTCACTTACTCTAAAAATCGCCCAGGCCAGCCTATATTTCCTAAAATTATGAAATTTTAGTATGTTATAGAAAACTTGTACATGAACAACTTTCATGAAGGAAGTTTTTCCTAAATCCTTACGTATTAGACCGTATTCATCGTTCTTTACAGTAATTCGTAATCTGTCAGATTTCCGAATTTGATTAGGAAACTAAAACATTATGGATTCCATAATCAATTAGGATTTGGAATGGTAAAGAGGGACATGCCATATAAGTAAGGATGACTTAAGAATTAAGAAGTGGGGCCATGTCATTAGGCTATGGCCGCGTGATAAAAGTGGGCCATAGTATTAGACCCTGGCCGAACAATAAAAGTGGGGCCGTGGCATGAGCCACGGCCAAGGTAGAAAAGTGGGGCCCTGGCATGAGCCACGGCCAAGCAATAAAAGTGGGGTTGTGGCATAAGCCACGGCCAAGCAATAAAAGTGGGGCCAGTCATTAGGCCGACGCAAACAATAGGGTGTGGGCCATGGTACTAGACCATGGCCGTGAGATTTAAGTGGAACCATGTATTGTAAATAAATTCATACCTGTCCTTGAGCCATCCTCGTCGCCTCTCTAAGCCACAACCAACAATGATGCTAGGAATTGATGCAAAAATTACTTTTGCAACCTTCTCACCAAAAACCACCATCAACATTTAGTCCCCTGCGCAGCATGGAACCGTGAGTTTTCCAGGGTGAGCATATGTTGATGAACAAGTCGACGAAGCTTTATCTTCATACTTAACAGTCCACTGTCATTCTAGTAGCTTGCGAATATATCTGAGTCAACTCCTTTTATGCAGGCATTGCTTCGTACCTATAAATATATATGCAAATAGTGTTAGAGCATTGCTCGGTTGAACCCACTGATGTTGCTATCTCAAGTCGGTTGTCAAGTTTATGAGACAAAAACACAATCCTTGATAAGTTTACTCTACAACCTCGGACTAGGATCGTTTTAGGTAATCGAGACGAAGACTGATGAAGACGAAGACCGGAGCTTACTACTTGATAAATCATAACGTCCTCGCTGAAGGTTAAAAAGGTTTTTCCTTTCCATATCGTTTTTACCATTTCTATCATACCAATAGTCTATGATGTTGTTTATATGATCTGAAGGTATTCTAGGATTTTCGCCTTTGCATTTGTCACACTTGTGATA
>JAJJMA010244686.1:1708-13621 GCA_023529015.1 Papaver nudicaule
TTTTTTTTTTTTAATCAGTGCTCTATTATAAGCTTTCGTTGCTGATTTTTAGCATCTTATTCACCATCAATTTGTGAATTTAATTTCAGGTTCTGACTGATCTAGTCAACTGTTACCAGAGGAGTGAGTGCTCTGAAGGTAACTTGTCGGTCGCTAAGGATGAGATCTCGTATTGGAAAGATCTGATCTCTGAATCTCCTGGTGTAACATCAGCTAATGTTGCATTGCAATCTAAAGTTATGGCTTGAAGTGCCAACTTGTTGAAATAGAATCTCATTGTGAGCGATCAATTGATGAACTTGTTTCTCTTAAGAAGTCGATTAGTTTTGTCGAAACTGAGAAGAGTGCTTTGCTTAAACAATCGAAGCTTTTGGACACCATGCTCCTTGACGTTACTAATCGTAATACTCAATTAAATGATGAATTGGAGCACAGTCGATCCCGGTTTTTTAAGTTAACCAGTGAAAAGGTCGTTTTAGAATCTGAAAGAGATCGATTGGAGGATGAAATTGCTACTTTGAAGCTTCAGTTGAAGAAGTCAGCAGATAAAACTGTGATTGTGAAGATTAATGATGAAACCTGTGGTGGGTTGTCTACTTTAGACGTAGATTCTGAATCTTGTTGTTCATCTAATGTTGCAGACTCTGTGAAACATGTCGTTTCAGATAATGTAGATTATATGCTATACGCTGTTAGTCCTGATCATATATAAAAAAAAAAAATTGTCATCATTTGAACCTTTTTCTTACGGGTTCTGTATAATTTGTCTTTCCCTTTCGTAGTCAGTTCTTGTCTTTCCTTTGTTGTTTATGTTTTTTTTTTTTTTTTTTTACCTAGTTGATACTAATTTTCCCATATCATACTTCAAGTAAAAATTGTTAGAGGTTCGATTGCTTAAGTCGTTAGTGGCCTTTGTTCGTTAACAACCAAAGATTAGTTCGTGAGTTTGAACGGATTATCGTTGGTTATTATGATCCAAGTTGGCTACAGACAGCAATCAAGATATTACTTTGAAGACAATCGTCGACAAAGTTAACTACACAAATATAACTGAAACAATAATCAACACAACAATTTAACGAGGTTCAGCAGCCTTGTACCTACGTCCTCGGGGGTAAAATCGTTGTTCTATTATATCAAAATAGATAAAGCTTTCTCTGGTTTACACTAAAAGTCACTTCAATTTGTTAATGGATAGAGGCCAAATGGAATCTGGAGAATGTCCATCCAAGTATTCTCACTCCTAGCTATCCTTTCCCAAATTTTGCGACCCCTCTAACTGTTGATGAGGGGGGATATTTATAGCATTCTCACGGGCTTCGCTCTTTGCTACCCTTGGTTGCTTCAATGTTTTGCTGCTCCTTGGCTGGATCGTCCGTCTTCGGTGACCGCCTTTATCATCCAATCCCAGCTCGTCGTACTAATATGTGGAGGATCATGATGTATTCATACGTTGTCGGCTCCTCATTGGTCGAGGTTTCTGCTCTCCATAGCTGGCTGGACCAATCCCCAATCGACAAACAACTTTTTTCCTGCTGTCAACAGCATTAAATGCGGTGTGACTACTCCTTAACGTGTCTACTTTGGTCTAATCTCCTAGGTTGATGATCCTTCGATCTCCTCCCTTGGATTTCATCGTCTCGTGATGAGATGTTGCTTTTCTGAGATATGCTTTCATCCCTCGCGGTTCTCGTTGCCTCCATACGTAACCTCCGGAGATGGCGCCACGTGTTCATCAAAAATTATGCATTAACAGTTTGCCCCTTTTCTTTCAGTTATTGATATGGGCAATTATGGAAGAAAACCTCCGCCTATGCCGCCATTTTCAAATAATGGTGGACCCTTCTTTCACGCCTTTTCGTGGTTTTGTGGGAGTTTGTGTTTTTTGTGATTTTCTATAAATGATGGATTTGGGATCGTGATCTTTATCTTCTTCAGTTCTAACTTCCCTCATGTATGCTTCCTTCTTCATCTTTGGTCGTTGGTTCTTCATTTTTCCCCCCTTTGTCTCAGGCTTTCTTCAAACCCTGATGACACGGAAACCTTCAAGTTCTAAGTCGAAATCTTCTTCCAAGAAGTCAAAGAATGCTGGCATGGATTCAAGTGTATCTTCAGCTATTCCTTCTTCGTTGCAAGCTTTTCCTCGCCTCTCAGGTTCTTCTGGTGATGTGAAGAAAAACCTTCCCGCTGTTGGTGACGGTCTTGTCTCTGCTAGGATGGATAAAGAGCTTAACTATGAACTGCGTCGCCTCCATCCTTCTGAAGATGACAGTTATCGTCATTGGAGTCTTGCCAAAATAAAAGAATCTTTTGGTTTGACCCATTTCGATATTTCCTTTTTTGATAGTGATGTGGATGTTCTGACCGAGGATATGATTATGAACTTTCCTTATGATGAGAATTCTTTACTCATATCCGTTGGTGAGTCAGCTGTTGGTCTTGTCTTTCCCTTGTACGATCCTGATGATACTTTCTTCATTGATGTCTTCGTTGATCGAGACAATCCCTCCTTGTGTCAGCAACTTCGTGGCATACAACAGTATACTGGTAACTTTTTTCGCCTTTTATATGAGTGATGGCTTCGTGCTCAAGGCCGTACTCGCATGAGATGTTATGACCCTTTTTCTTTAGCAATGTTTCGTCGAGAAGATTATACTCCTCAAAACTTCAACTTGACCTGGGGGGACTCTGTTTTGAGTTCTAACGTGGTACCTTGGTCGGTTGGACCTCATCGATTTGCCCCTTCTGCTAAGAGAATCCGTGACAAAATCCCTCTTTTGCTCGATGATTGTGATGACCCTGACTTGCTAGTTATCCCTGGGACAATTAGCCTTCCTTTTCCTGCTGATCAGGGGCTTCGTCTTAGTCGTGATCACCGATAGATGCGTACTCATGTTCGTGTCACTGGTCCGTGGGTTGCTGGTTTTAGGAAATCTCGGTCCCAGCCTGGCTTTTTCCTTCCTTCGCAATATCGAACCTTTGTCGCCTGGCGCTTTAATCTGACTCCTTCGCGTGTATGTATTTCTGCTTTTGTCTTCGGTTTCCTGTTATTAATTTTTTTTTCTGATAGCTTGCTTTTCTCCTGATTGCCAGTCCCTGAGGGCTAATGTACCTTCACCTAGCGTTAGTGACAATATCTGTACTCGAAAGAGAAAAGTTGGTGCTGGGTTAGTGAAAAATATTGACAACAAACCAGTTGGCGTTACTTCGTTGTCGAAGGTATGGGTAATTGATATCCTTTCTTTGTGCGTATGTAGTTGTCCCCCTTTGCCCGTGCCTTAGACAAATGATTTTTTTTTTTAGACTGCTGCTAGGAAAAAACCAAAGTCCGAAGTAAAATCTGCGGATGGAGTAGGTGAGCCCGAGGAGTCTTTTGCTTCTAGGGTGAGTGCGGGCATTGAAGATGGCTCCGAAGATGTTTCCTCTGGTCACCATAGTGATGATGATGTTGTTGCTCGAAGTTGTCTGCCTGCCCCTGCAGTTGTGGATATTACTGATGTCGATGTGTGGGACAGTCAGTATCCTGAGTTCTCTTCTGCTCTTGAAACACAAGTGAACATGGAAGATACGGCTGAGCTTTTGTCTTGCTCCGCCGAGGTTTGCATCCCTTCTTCGTCTGGTCTTCTTGATTCAGTGGTGAAATCTGCTACTCATGCCTCCCCCTTGTCCTTTGCAGTCGTAAAGCCCATGGACTGGTTTTCGTTCTTCTTAAAAGATCTTGATCCTCCTTTGGGTTCACAAATTTCTATCTTTGATGACCGGGTTTCAGAGCTGAAGTCCGAACTTAATGTTGTTACGCTGTTGACGGAAGTGTATAGGCGTGTTGCTGAGGAGTCTAGGGCTCGTGAAGAAACTGTGATTGCCGAAGTTGCCCTCTTGAAATCCCAACTTCGTGATTTTGACGCTAAGGTAGCCGCTGTTGTTGCTTCTCAAATGGAGGGACTGAGTCTTACCTACGCTCGTTCTGCTGCGATTACTGTGAATGAAGCTTTTGCTGAAAAGCCGAATGCCACTTCCCTGGCATCGCTTTTCCGAGGATGTATGTCCCTTAATTGCCCTTTCTTACGGAAGAAATTATTTGGAATTCCCTGTTTACACCTGCATTTTGACCTGTTGGGTGAATTCCTGGCCATTTCTTGCCTTTGTGTACATGTCCTTCGTTACTTGTAACCTTTTATAATCGAATGTATCCGAATGGTAACCTTGTTGATCATGAGATCTTCCTTCTAGTGTCTAATTGTAATCGGATATATCCGAATGGTAACCTTGTTGATCATGAGATTTTCCCCTTAGTGTCTACTTTTTCAGGCATTTCAACCTTCTTGGGTTAAGCATTATCTTTCAACCATCCCTGGCTAGGGGATGATTTATGACATTAACCCGGGAGAAGGATTCTCCCGCTAGAGGTGACGTTCGAGCTATCTCTATTATCGGGATTCTTACGCATCGCCTTATACATATTAATGAGGATCCTAGAGATGACCTGTGATCAGCAGGTATACTCCTGTCATGGCAAACATATTATTGCGCTTAGGCTGCTGGCAAACTTATTATTGCACTTACATCGATGTTACTTTTAAAATTCTGTCACCTTTGGAGCGAAAAAAGACATTTTATTAATATACTGCGTCGTAGCGCCCTTCGTGGAAAGTAACACAAGATGAGTGTGGAACTTCGGACTGGTAACTCTTGCTCCTCCTTTGCCCTATGGGTAGTACTTCTTAATGTATCGGGCGTTCCGTGGGTGTTGCAAAGTGTCTCCCTGCATGTTTCTGAGGTAATAGGATCCCTTCCCTGCAATATCTTCAATGACATATGGTCCTTCCCATACGGGGGCTAGTTTGCCCCATTCAGTCTTCTTTTAGTATGGTGGTATCTGCCTCATTACAAATTCTCCCACCGTAAAGTTTCGAAGAATTACCTTTTTGTTGTATTCCTTGGCTATCCTCCGTTGGTAGTTTTCCATTCTTTGAAGTACAGTTTCCCTTCGTCCTTCTAGATCATCTAACTTTTCGTAGATCAGGTCCGTGGTTAGATTTTTCTCCCACGCTTCGGTCTTGGTTGTTGGGATGATAACCTCAGTGGGGATCACAGCTTCGGTTCCGTAAGTCAGCATGAAAGGTGTTTCTCCTGTTGCTTCTTTTCGAGTTGTTCGGTATGCCCATAGCACGTTGTGCAACTGTTCACACCATTTCCTTTTGTAGTTGTCGAGCTTCTTCTTTAGGATCAGGGCTATGGTTTTCTTCGTGGATTCTGCCTGACCGTTGCTTTGTGGGTACGTTGGTATTGATTTGATCTTCTGGATCTTATAAGTATCGAACAACATGTCGATGTTCTTCCCGCTAAGTTGCGCTCCGTTGTCAGATACTATAGCCGCCGGAATTCCAAACCTGCAAATGATGTGTTCAAAAAGGAACTTGAATACATCTCGATCTCTTATGTGGGCAAGAGGTGCAGCCTCTACCCACTTGGTGAAATAGTCAGTGGCGACTATCAGAAATCTTCGATTGCCTGACCCTGCTACCAGCGGGCCTAATATGTCCACTCCCCATTTTGCGAATGGCCGGGGACTTAGTACGGCATTTAACTCCGTCGCCGGTGCTTTGAATTTTCTTGCAAATTGCTGACAGGCAAAACATCGTCTTGCCATTTCCAGTGCGTCTTTGTTCATGCTTGGCCAATAATATCCTTGTAGCCGAGCCTTCTGTGCCAGGGATCTCATACCGCTGTGGTTTCCCGCGTCTCCATAATGTATGTCTTTTAAGATGTGCATCCCCTCCTCCTTCGTGATGCATCTGAGTAATGGCCCCAGGAACGTAGATTTGTAGAGGACTCCTTCTCAAAGGTGATACCTTGCCGCCCTTGAGATGATCTTTTTTGCGTACTTAGGATCTTCGGGCAGTATTTCGTTGCTTAAGTATTGGTGAAGTGGTATTCTCCAATCGTCTTCTACTTCGTTGCCTTCTGTGTTTGGTGGGCTGGACACTCCTTCCACGTCCATAACTTCTTCTCCCGTAGCTTCATTATTCACCGATGGTTCATACACTCTTCCCACCTTGATGGACGTCACCTTGGGGTTCCGTAGCATAGATGATACATATGCCAACGCGTCCGCGTGTCTATTATCCTTCCTTGTTACGTGCCTGTATGTTACCTTTTCAATCTTCGCCGTAAGTTCTTGTGCCAACTTTAAATAGGCAGCGAGGCATAAATCCAATGTTTGGTATTTAAGCTCGATCTGCCTAATGACAAGTTGTGAGTCGCTGGTGACTCTGACGTCCGTGATGCCCAACTCGATTATTAATCGCAACACGTGGATCACTGCTTCATATTCCACAATGTTGTTTGTATACTCTTCGAATTCCAGTCTGAATGCATGAAGGATCTTATCTCTTGTAGGGGTGGTTATCACGATTCCTATTCCTGCGCCTTCTTTGTTGGAAGACCCATCTACAAACACTTCCCATCTTCGGGAGTTGACTGGCTCCAGCAGATCGTCAGGATCTTCTTTATCTTCTTCGACTCCTGGTATGTCATCAATTTCTTCTTCGTCTTTGAAAGGTAGGTCCGCCAAGAAATCTGCCAATACCTGTGATTTTTCCGCCGTCCGAGTTTCGAATATAATTTTGAAATGCGTTATCTGCGCATTCCATTTGGCTATGCGTCCCACCCTTTCTGAATTTTGGAGGACCTGGCCGATTGGCGCCTTCGTTAGGACTCTCATTGTATGTGCGTTGAAGTAGGTCCGCAGTTTTTGGGTTGCGAATACGAGGGCCAGGATGATCTGCTCCATCTTCGTGTAGTTCTTTTCTGCGGGGTACAGAGTCTTGCTGATGTAGTAAATAGGTATTTCCTCCTTCTTGTTTTTCCTGACTAGGACCGCACTGATTGTGTTGCTGGTTGCTGCTAAGTACAGAGTTAATACTTCGTCTTTGTCTGGCTTTTGTAGCGTCGGAAGGGTGGCTAGGTGCTCTTTGACTTTTTCGAAGGCCTGCTGGCAGTCTTCTGTCCATGCGAACCTGCAATCCTTCCTTAGTGTGGAGAAGAAATCCTTGCATCTGTCTGATGATCGGGCTATGAATCTTCCCAGTGCCGCCAGTCTTCCGCTCAATCTTTGAACGTCCTTCAGGTTCTTCGGTGATTGCATGTCCACCACAGCTCTGACTTTCTCCGGATCCACCTCGATTCCCTTCTTGGTGACTAAGTACCCTAAGAATTTTCCGGAGGTCACCCCGAAGGTACATTTCTCCGGATTACCTTCATTTTGCAACTCCGCATGGCTTCGAATATTTCTCTGAGATCCGCCAAATGATCTTTTGACTTCAGACTTTTGACGAGCATATCGTCAACGTATACCTCCAAGTTTTTTCCAATCCATTGTTTGAATATTTTGTCCACCAGTCTCTGATATGTGGCTCCTGCGTTTCTCAGTCTGAAGGGCATTCTTGTATAACAATATAACCCTCTCGGAGTAAATAAGGCAGTATGTTCTTGATCTTCTTCTGCCATGGATATTTTATTATACCCCGAGTAACCATCCATAAAAGATAGTAATTCGTGACCTGAAGTCGCATCGACCAGTTGGTCAATGCTTGGTAAGGGATAACTATCCCTTGGGCAGGCTTTGTTAAGATTGCTGAAGTCGATGCAAATTCTTACGCCTCCATTCTTCTTAGGTACTATCACCATATTTGATACCCAGGTCGGGTACATTACTTCTCTGATGAATCCAGCATCCATCAGCTTTTGGAGCTCCTTTTCCACTGCTTCGTGGTATATGGGGGCTACCTTCCTTATTCTCTGCTTGAACGGTGGTGTGTCTGGATTTATCCGAAGGTGATGGGACACCACCGTCGGATCTATCCATGGCATATCCTTCATTGTCCACGCAAATATGTCCAAGTACTCCTTAAGTTGCTCTTTTAGTTTCACTTCCATAGGTTCCTCCATCACCGTTCCCATGCTTACCTCTCGTGGTCGTTCTTCAGTTCCAATATTGATTTTCTTCGTTGGTTCGACGGATGAGAATAGTTGCTTCGGGGCTCCTAGGGGAGTGACGTTCTGTAATTGTTATTTGTCCCCAGTTGATGTTGATGCCATCATTACAGCTGGGAGTAATGATGCCGTCTATGCCGCCTTAATTTGTTCATGATATTCTTCGTACCGCTTTTCTTTTTCCTCTTCCTTTCGCTTTCCTTTATTCTTCTTAAGTGCTTCTTGAACTTCGTTGTGATATTGGGCTTCGGCGGCGTCACACCTTCGTGCATCTTGCTGGTCTCCTTTGATCTCCATTTCTCCATATGGAGTGGGAAATCTTAGGTGTTGGTGGTATGTTGAAGCTGTTCCTCTCAGACGGTGGACCCAGAGTCTCCCCATGATGGCGTTATAAGGTGAGGGTGAATCGACAACGCTGAATCTCGCCATGGTCTTCATAGGTCCTGCGTCTACCTGGAGAACTATTTCACCCTTTGGCTTGGATGTGGATCCGTTGAATCCATAAATCGTACACGTAGATGCGTCTATTTGCCCGTCTTTCAACCCCATCCGAAGATAAGGTTCGTAGAAAAGCACATTAAGTGAACTTCCTCCATCTGTTAGTATTTTGGAAACATTCCACCCGTGGATCGGTAAAGTAACTACTAGAGGATCATTATGCATTTCGACATCTTGATTGATGTCCTTAGTAGAAAAGGTGAGCGGAGTCGCTATCCATTCCTCTCATTCGTCAGTTAGCCTTCCGTTTAACTTGAATACTTCGTGCTCCGAGGTTCGCCTTCTTATTCTCAGGTTGTTGCCTATGTCTCCTGGCAATGAGGGCTTGCTCTCCTGCTGGAATGTGATCGAGTGACTTGTAACCTTCGGGTAGCCGTACTGTTTTCTCCTGTGCTGCTACGTTTTTTGCCGAGGCCGCCTGCCCGGGTAACAGGACATATTGCCCAAAGTCTCCTTGATTGATATACTTCTGGATTGTGTTTTTCAGGTGTTTGCACGCGTCGGTATCGTGCCCTCAGGTCTGATGGTATTCACAATAATCCTTATGGCTCTTGGTTTCGTCTCTTTGCTTACCTCGGGTAGATGGATACGTGAAGTCTTATCGTCCTCCTTCTTTCTTCAGAATCTCCGAGAGTGGTAAGGTCAAGTTGGAATAGACCATATATGCGTAGTCCCTCCTTCCTCTGTCTCCTGGCTTTGTATCCTTGTACCGAGGTTTCTTCTCGAATCCAGAGGTGACGTCTTTCTCCGCTTAGCGCTTTCCTGTTTTTGGTACATCTTCTACCGAGTTGCTCTTTGTGGGATGCTCCGGTCCTGTGCACGCGGGTTATCCCTTTGGATGTCCTCCAATCTGATGTACTTGTCCTGGATGACACGAAGTTCTCTTTCAGTCGCCGGTGTATGAGCATGTAACTCCACGAAGATAGAAGACGTTCTATCCAATCCGAACTTGTAACAATTAATGCTAATCTCCGGGTTAACCTTTCCTATCGCCTGGCACACCTTTTGCCATCTCTCCGTGTACGCCTGAAGTGTTTCTTTTGGCTCGATGGGTAATGCAAATAGCCTATCTAGCCCCGCCTTAGTAGCCTTGTTGTACATATAAGTCTCCACGAAGATATCAGATAGTTCTTCGAAGGAGTCTATCGATTGCGGTGTCAAGTTATCGAACCACACCAGTGCTATGCCGGTAAGGCTGGATGGGAAATACCGGCAAAACACTACGTCATTAGTATCCCAGTAGGCCAGCACCCGAAGATATATTTCAAGTGTGTTGTCGGGTCGGTAGTTCCGTCATAACAAACGAAATTTGGCAATGGGCACTTCGGTGGTATTTTACTTCGTTCTAGTCTGACAGATAGAGGAGTCGTCCTAGCTTCCTGTTTAGCTTCCTCCAATTTGTATCCTCCTTGCTTAGATTTCAAATCCGCCAACTGGTGCATGACAGCTTTCAATTGAGTGGCCATCTCTCCCATCTGTGGCGGTGTTATTGTCTCTCCTCGCTGTTGAGACTGCGTTCCGTGGCTTTGAGTTTGGCATGGTCTTCCATGTGAGACAGAATAACTTGGAATGTTGTGGATCTCCCTTTGCGGCAAGTCGATCCTCCCTTGGTACCCTCCTGGTATGCATACGGGTGGTGGTGCCCGAACCCTATTCCTTAGCGAAGAATAGCTCCGCGGTGCTTCTGAATTGACCTCGTCATCTCCTCAGGGTTGGTAGCTTCGGGATCGCGATTGTCGTTCTCTTGCCTCGGTTCTGTTCTGCAACGCCTGATTTTCTTGTGCCAAGGCGTATAAAACCTCGTCCTGTTTTTTCTGGTCTGGGAGCATAGCTTCCAGCCACGCTGCTAGCGGAGATTCGTTCGTTCCTTCAACTCCATTGTTGACTTCGTTGTTGATGAATGGTCCCACTTCGTTGTCCGATTCTTCTGAAGTGGTTGCGGTATGGACTGACATCGAGTTCGACGTTTGTTCGACAGGGGTGCGATGGATTTGTTCGCTGTTTCCTTCTTCAACCATTTCCTCTGCGGGTAATGGCATTCCGTACAAAGGATTCATATCCCTTGCTGGTTCGTCGAATGTTGCCTCCATGCTTATGGGTGCACTTCGTGGACGATTGACCGCTTCCTCTAGGTCAAGGTTGACATCTCCTTGAGCCCTTAGTGACTGCAATACTTCGTGTTAGCGCGGGCTGCTGTCGGCTTCCAGTTACCAATGGCCTTGCTTCGTTAGCCATGAGTTTTTCCACTCCTTTTCCTGTTGTTGTGCCAAAAAAAGAGGGGATGACGGTATAGTGATTTTTGGGAATGCAAACTTCCCTTACCCAGCTATTTTTCCTGGGGAGTTCTAGAGGGTAGTGATAGCTCTTTTTCCTAACTATGGTTTGAACTATTAGTTAAGAAATTTTTTCAATAAGAAATCCTTTTTGATGGACTTGGAGGATATCGTATGCTTGTTGCTTTTACAACCAAGTTGGTTTCTCACTCTCAGACCATACTTCACCAAAACGTGATATTAATCTATTGGTGGTCCTCCAAACCAAGTTTAAAACCAAATATAAAAGGTGATAAAGAAAGAGAAATAACTCAGTTTTTGATAAAATCTGGTTGTTTTGAAATCTACAAGGAACTGGTCCTGTTTCTAGCGCCAAACTGTTGATACTAATTTTCCCATATCATACTTCAAGTAAAAATTGTTAGAGGTTCGATTGCTTAAGTCGTTGGTGGCCTTTGTTCGTTAACAACCAGAGATTAGTTCGTGAGTTTGAACGGATTATCGTTGGTTATTATGATCCAAGTTGGCTATATACAACAATCAAGATATTACTTTGAAGAAAATCGTCGACAAAGTAACTACACAAATATAACTGAAACAATAATCAACACAACAATTTAACGAGGTTCAACACAACAATTTAACGATGTTCTATTATATCAAAATCGATAAAGCTTTCTCTGGTTTACACTAAAAGTCACTTCAATTTGTTAATGGATAGAGGCCAAATGGAATCTGGAGAATGTTCATCCAAGTATTCTCACTCCTAGCTATCATTTCCCAAATTCTGCGACCCCTCTAACTGTTGATGAGGGGGGATATTTATAGCATTCTCATGGGCTTCGCTCTTTGCTACCCTTGGTTGCTTCAATCTTCTGCTGCTCCTTGGCTGGATCGTCCGTCTTCGGTGACCTCCTTTATCATCCAATCCCAGCTCGTCGTACTAATATGTGGAGGATCCTGCTGTATTCATACGTTGTCGGCTCCTCATTCGTCGAGGTTTCTGCTGTCCATAGCTGGCTGGACCAATCCCCAATCGACAAACAAATTATGTCCTGCTGTCAACATCATGAAATGCGGTGTGACTACTCCTTAATGTGTCTACTTTGGTTTAATCTCCTAGGTTGATGATCCTTCGATCTCCTCC
>JAJJMA010244717.1:0-10252 GCA_023529015.1 Papaver nudicaule
GTGTTTTGCACAGGTGTATGTGTATGGAAAAAGTTGCGTACCTTTTGATGCTCTTCTCCCCTCTATTTATACAGTTTAGATGTAGGCCAAGCCCTAAATTCGAGATAAGGATTATCTAAGATAACTTAACCCTCAAGTCTTCCGGAACATTCCAGAATCTTCTTCTATGAGGCGGTTTCTTGGCCAACAAGTGTCTCCAGAATGTTCTAGAACAGTCCAACGTGTACCCAAGAACCCACTGGAGCTGGGCCACACTGATGGGCTGGAAGAATGCCTGCAATAAGTGGTGATTAAGACCAAATTTTTTTTTAAAAAAAAGATAAAAAGGACCGAACTAGGCCGGCAAGCCTTGGACGCCGGTCGTGGACGCCGGCCTTGGACGCCAGTCGTGAACGCCGGCCGCGCATCCCACGTGTCGCCTCTTGACGAGCATGTTCACAAGCTCCGCACCTACTATCTAGGCTGCCAAGCAATACATAGTATTTTGGTGACTTTATTGCTTTACTTAGCCAATAAAATGTGCCAAAATACTAGGGTACAAACTGTTGATACTAATTTTCCCATAT
Organism: Papaver nudicaule; assembly: GCA_023529015.1. Lineage (NCBI taxonomy): Eukaryota > Viridiplantae > Streptophyta > Magnoliopsida > Ranunculales > Papaveraceae > Papaver > Papaver nudicaule. Next base: position 567 of record JAJJMA010244717.1, read on the forward strand.
CATACATCAACCAATAGTAAGTAAAGTAGCCGTGATAATGGCTAAACAAGTGGCCTTAGTCTTGCAACACCTCGGATATAACCACAGGGGTGGAAACTGGAAGTATCTAAACTTAATTGGCGTCCTTAACTATAGTAACACGCTATAGAGGATGCTGGACGAAGTCTGCAGTTTTCCAATACACGTATTTTAATGGCTTTAACAACCTTTATCAGTCAGCAATACTCATTTTTAATGTTATTTTCGCATAAGATAGCAAGTTCAATGAGTATGCTATCGTTTTATGTTGAATGATAATCTATTTGTGGGAGAGATGAGATCCCTTAGAATGATTAATGCTGGAATAATAGCTAACACACTAATATAATGAGGTTCAGCACGTTGTGTGCCTACTTCCTCGGGGAAAACTATTGCTTCTCTTGACATTCATGTTGTTCTCCATTACAATATTCTGGTGGACTAACAGATAGTGAGCATTCCCTCGACGTATCTACCTAAATTTTTCTCCCCTTCTCCCTCAGTGGAGTGGAGTATTTATAGTAGTTTATGGAGGTAATCGGTTTTTACTACACTTGGTTCCTTCTTTATTTGATGTCGTCCGTCAACAGCTGGATTTCTTGCACCGCCTTGGTCTCCCACTCTTAAATCGACACCTCTTCTGCGGAATCTATCTTCATTACCCAACTTCTTCGATGTTCTTGATGCGCTGGTTCTTATCCTTTTGGTGACTCACCACCGTTGGTGTATCCATTTGGTGATCGACACGTCTCCCTATCCCTCTATCGTGGTATAGACTTGAGAGGTAACAGCTCCGACACGCGTCCCCCATGCTCAAGCCTAGCTAGAGTAGGTTCATCATAACCTTCGGCTCCCATCGTCCCTCGTGATGGGGTAAAGCGCGTGGACAATGGATTTGGTACTTCGCCTTCATTTTATACCGTGCCCCGAGTCCTAAGCAAGTGACACGTGGCCGTCAATATTTTGGTATTAACAGTTTGCCCCTTTTCTTTCAGCTATTACCAAGGGTAATTGTGGAAGAAAACCCTTCGCTTTCTGCCGCCACTTTCCCATATCTTTATTATGTGGTCCCAACCTTAGATCGTGTGAGAGATTTCCCCTTGAATCTTGCGTCAGTTACTAATCATTCCTCGAGGCTATAAGTACCAGAGAGAGGATTTGAGTTTTAACTTCTTCTTCTTTATTTCTTCTGCTGCCATCGATTTCTTCCCTTCTTTCACCTCTGCTCTTTTCTTCCGGTGAATTCTATCGACTGGTTCTTGTCTTTCCCCCTTTGGTGCAGTTGTTGGCTTCTTTCTTCTGGTAATTCTTCTGATGCTTCCTTTTCTTCTGCAAGGTCATTACTCCTTTTTCTTCGTATGATATCATGGATTTCTGCTACTGTTGATTGCTTGGCTCGTTCTCCTCCGCCTTAGTGATTGTTTATGTTTGTTATTGATTTGTTTTGTTTCCCTTCTACATCTGTTCTTACCTTTCTTGTACCCTTACCTTTGTCTTCTCAGAACCATGACAAGAAAGAAGTCCAAAGATCCGAAGTCTAAGTCAGATACTTCATCGCCGACAGTCTCGGTTGAGGCGGCTGATACCATTACTCCTCATTACGAAGTAACGAGGCTTGAACCTTCGGACTCAGAGAGCTATCGTCACATACCTCTTGAGGAAATAAAAAGCACGTATTCTCTCGAGGGTTTCACGATTGAACACTATGGAGAGACAGAGGTTCCGACTGAGCACATGGTTGCCAACTTCCCCTTCGATGAGAACACTCTTCTCATCACGGTAGGTCAACTTGCTGCTGGGTTAGTTATTCCTCTGTTTAACCCTGATGATCTCTTTTACTTTGATGTACTGTCGAGACGCCAAATTCCTTCGAAGAGCTTTATTCGAGGAATCTTTCAATATAGTGGAAATTTCCTTAGACTTCTTCATGAGTGCTGGCTTCGTAGCAAAGTTAAATCAAGGATAAACTGTTATAATCCTTTCGATCCTCCTGTTGGTGACGATCCTTCGCATTATACTCCTGCCAATTTTAATGCCAAGTGGGGTGATGCTATTCAAGCCACAAATTATCTGTCGTGGGGTGCTGGCCCTCGTCGTCTTAGAAGTTCGGGAGTCCCTTCGTTGTTGCATGACTGTGATGATGTTAACCGTACCAAGATCCCTGGTAGAAATGATATCTTCCCGATAGAAGAAAGAATTCGTCTTGATCATGACCGAAGATGGATGCGTACTCCTCTGAAGCTCGTTGGCCCTTGGTTTGCTGGTTTTAAGATTGATGCTTCGGAGAACAGAGTGCCGAGGGCTTTGTCTGAGCTTCCCCCGCAGTATCGTAATTATATTGCTTGGATGTTTAACAATGAGTCTTCTACTATGCCTAAGAAAAGGAATGCTAAGGCTGACAAAGGCGGTGTGTCTACCTCGGGGAAAGAAGATGATTCCGCTTCGTTATTAAAGGTATGGTTTTGATTTTGATTTTGAATTTTGTGTGTTTGCTAATGTTTTCCCCCCGAAGCCATAACTTGGACAACGATATGTGTTATTGTAGCTGAAGAGGCGTTCTTTGAAGAAGAAGTTTGGTGAAGAAGAAGAACAAAGTACTGGTGGTAGTCCTCCCAACGAGGTGTTGGAGGATGATTTTTCTGATGGTAGTGGTAAGGGAAAAAATATTATTGGTGCTGATAGCGATGAAAATAATAATGATGATGACGATGAAGAAAGTGCATCGTCTAAGCATTCATATGGTGGGGGTATGGATGTTGATATTGATTCTCGGAAGTGAAAAAATGATGGTAGCGCCGGGGGTAGTGTTGATGCTTTTGTTGGTACTGGTTCGGGTAATGCTGATCAGCCTATTGACCTAACCTCTAAGAAGGAGAAAAAGAAGAGTAAGGTTGAAGGAAGTATGAGTAGTCCTCTGCAGCATACTCATTTGGCTGGGTTGCCTGCTTCGTCTTCTGGTTTGGTGAGTACTCCGTTATTTGGCCTTCCTCGTTTGTCTTGGGCTGGTTCTACCCCTCGAGGCCCAGTTGGCATCTCTCCGTTGTTGAGCACCAGTACCTCCTTTGTCGTTCCTGTTACTCCCTTTAGTGGTGGTTTGGGTGTTTCTTCGTTATTTAAGATAGTTCCTCATGCCCCTACGGTTGTATCTTCGGTTGGTAAGTCTCCGCTTCTGATGGAGTCGGACGAGGTATTGTTTGCACGTTGTTTGAGACCTTCGTCGCATGTTTCTTCTGCGAATGCGCTGTTGGTGAGTCCCGAGGAGAGGTCGCAGTTGGAGAAGACCTTGGAGTCTAAGGTGACAGGAATGCAGGAGTGCTTTCTGGACCCTTCTCATGCTCTTGTTGTTGGTCCAGTACCTACGTTGGAGAAGGCCCAAGAAATAGTAAATCGGTTCTCCGGCTCTCTCCCTGAGTTGAACTTGTACATGGTGAGTTTCTTTCCTTGCTGATGATTCTTCTTTATTCTTTTAGATTGTATCTCATCACCTTCCTTTTCACCCGTAGTTGTCTCTATACGTGCGGAGTACTGCCCCGTTGCTGAAGTTTTATCCAGCTAAGTGTGCTCAGCTTGAAGCTTATGCTACTCAGATTGTTTCTGACCGTGATAGTGATGTTAAAAGCTTCAACGAGTTGCGGTACTCTCAGCAAGGTAATACTTCGTCTTCAAAAGTGACAGAGCTGGAGAAAGAACTGGTGGACTTGAAGAAGCATTTGAGTGTTGCCCAAGCTGATAAGGAAGAAGCCCAGAAATCTCGAACCTCGGCTGATTCCGCACTAACCCAAGAGATGCAAAGATCTGAAGGTAAATTTGATCTTCTCCCTTTTCTGTCTGCATTTCTCCGTCTTGATTGTATGTAACTTCTTGTATGGGGATTGAATATTCGTTCTAGTCTCCTCTTTTCTTATCTTTTTTTTTAGAAGACCTTTGTGCAGAACGTGATAGATTCCGTCGTGATCTCTGGCATGTTGAGATAAAGAAGGATAGATACTTATCCTTTAACCGCGGTCTTGAAACTGAGCTAGAAACTTCTCGTTCTCACGCCACTGAGATAGCGGCAGAAATAGATAATCTCCGGGATTCACTTGGGTTAAAAAATGAGCTTGTTGCGAAGTTGAGGGGGGAAATTAACATAATGGAATAGCGCGCTGCTCTTCAACAGAGGCAAAATGCTGATGCCCGACAAGATCTGGAGGAATTTGGGAAAAAATGGGCAAAGGATGTTGCAGAGAGGAATTCCTTGTATCTTAAGGTGAAAGAGTTGGAATAGAAAGTTAAAGGGGCTGGCTCTTCATCTTCTCAGCCTACCCTTACTTCGGTTTCCGCTGTTAGCGAATTTTCTGAACGGGTGCATAACCTTGATGTAGCTAATCTTTCTTTGCAAGCTGATATTGAATCGCTTCAATCTTCGCTAAATACCATGGAAAATAAGTATGATCAATTATCCGAAGAATTCTCCCGGGTTGACTCCCAACGTATTGATGCCGAGCATAATCTTGAATTATCCCAGAGTCATGCCCAAGGTAGCTTAGGGCATGCGCTATGATTGTCTTCTTATTCTCTTTTTTCTCCTTGATTGAGTTCTCATAACATCTTATCATTTTTGCTTGCAGGATTGGAGGAACAGATTCATAAGTTGCAAACCCAAGTGGGTAATCTTTCCCAGAGGGTTACAATAGCTGAAGGCTTGATTACTGAGAGAGATGCTACCATTGCTTCCTTCGTCCCTCGTGAAGAATCCCTAGTGAATGAGTCTAACCAGCTTCGTGAACAGCTTCAGACCCTTGAAGCAAATGTGAATGAACAAGCAAATGCCCGTGCCGAGCATCGGGTTCGCCAGTATGCCCGTGAATCCACTGAGTTTATCAATAGCAGCTTTGCGGCTGCCGAAGGTCATTTCAATACCATGTACCCAACTCTTGGATTACAGCTTCCCCGCGCCGAAGTACCTGATGTTTGATATTTTTTCTTTTGGATTGATGATGACGAGGGTGGCCTCGTATATTTGCATTTGTAGTTTTTTCTTTGGGACGAGGATGACCTCATCCTTAACTTGTTTTCTTTTCTGCTTAGTTATTACCTTGGATGTTTAAACTTTTTGCTAGTAGGGCGGAGATGGCTCAGTTCCTTCTTGATGAACTTTTTGGTGGGTGTGGGTGACGAGGATAGCCTCGCTCACCAGGACACTTTTCTTCTTTATGCAACCTGTCATTTCAGTATCTCATTATTTTTGAATGTTCTCCACAGCTTAAGGCTATTGTTTTTAACCCTGAGATAAGTGCGATTATCTCGGGGTAAGTGTGTTTACCCCCAAAATTGATAGGATTTTACTCCCCTCAGGTAAGTGTGTTTACCTATGTTTTCTTGGACTGGCCCTACCTTTCGACACCCTTGGCCAAAGGGAATCTAGGATAGCAGTCCGGGAAATAGGCTTTCCCGCTGTTTACAACGTGTGAGTATCTCTATCATCAGGATTCTTACTTTTCGCCTCATACATATTAATGAGGATCGTAGAGATGACCTGTGTACGGCAGGTATGCTCATTGTCTATGTCAATTGTTCTGTTGCGCTTCTTGCTATTTTTTTTGTACGGTGTTGCAATCACCCCTAAAAATGTCTATTATTGTAGTCTGAGCGTCTGAAGTTTGCTGCCACCTTTGTATCCACGTGATGTCTTCTTTTGTCGCGGTTTTAACCTCCTCTTCATTGTTCTTCGTGTTGCCGATTCCTTACACTCCTTGGACACCCCTTTTCGTTTCCTGCACTAAAACAAATTTTCTTTCCATATTTGCATTTCTCCGTACACCGTCGGGAACTTCATGTTATGTCGACATTTCGATATTTCTCCGCTAATTTCGCGGATCCACCCTTCCCCCAGTATTGCATGGTACGGGGTTGGTGAGTCAATAATAAAAACTTCGTTTGGGTCTTTACAGGCCCTATCTCCACCTGTAATATTATTTCTCCTTTTGGCTCCATCGTCACTCCATATGCGTCATGGATATATGCCATGGTTGGGCCCATATATTCATCTATGAGCCCCATTCGTAATTGTTCATAAAACATGACATTATGTGTGCTTCCTTAGTTGATGAGCACCTTCGTGGTGCTTCTTTCATGGATCGCCATCGTCACAACTAAGGGCGCCGTACTAGTTTTGTCTTCTCCGTGCTCCATATTCTTCGGCATGGATAGGTTTATTGCTTCGTCTGTTGTATAACAATAGCTTTTGCCCATGATCGGGACAAAATATCTCCGCGGAGAAGTCACATATTCTCCAAATTCTCCTCGGCCTATGTACCCTTCGATGGTGCTACGTAAATGCTGTCAGTGATCAGTGTCATGCCCCTGTGTCTGGTGATACTCACAGTGAACTTTGTAAAATGCTTTCTCCTCTTTTTGCTTCCCCCTCGTGGAGGGGAAAGCAAAATCGCTCCTACCACCCTCCTTTCGTAGTATTTCCGATGGTCTTACTGTAAGGACCACATATGACGCTTTCGTTGTCCTTTTCTTTCCGCTGGTGCCTACTTCGTTCTTTTGTCTCTTTGACTTCTTTGCCTTTGCTCCTTGCTGGTACTTTTTTGCAGTCCGCCTGCTCTTCATCTTCGTGATGATTCTACAGCCGTTGGGTGTCGCCTCTTCCTCTTCCTTCTCTTTGGCATGGCTTCTTTTTCGAGTTACGATCAATTCTCCTTCGTTGGTGTCCCCATGGATTTTTACTTCCAAGGTGAACACCGATGCCTTGCTTATGTCGAATTTTAAGCAATGCAAGCTGCTTGGGCACTTCTCCTCCATTTGGAGTATAATATTATGACTTTCTTCGTGCCTCTCTTGGGATATTACCTTTTCTTTGCTCCTGGTCTTCTTTTCCTGGGTGTTTTCTTCGCTATTGCGTTGGCTTTTGTCACTTCTTCGCTCCATTAGGTCTTCTCGTGGTACGCTCATCTCCAAGTTTATTGGTTCATACCTTGGGCTGGCGTTTTTCATCTAACTCATCGGCTCGTTTTTGGTCTTTCTTCTTTCGCGACGTAGGACTTCTTTTGGTGATGCCTCGCTTCCTTCGCCGTTAACGCCTTTACGCTCTTTGATTCTTGTGCTTATCTTCTTCTTTCCAAAACCTCTGCTATATCCCTGAAATTTATGGTGCCTTAGAGGGAACAATTTCCTCGCAATGCCAATAGTAAAGTTGGCTTGTCTTTTAAGAAGATGGTGTTAGAGCATTGCTCTGTTGAACCCACTGATGTTGCTATCTCAAGTCAGTTGTCAAGTTTATGAGACAAAAACACAATCCTTGATAAGTTTACTCTACAACTCGCACTAGGATAGTTCTAGGTAATCGAGACGAAGACTGATGAAGACGAAGACCGAAGCTTACTACTTGATAAATCATAACGTCCTCGCTGAAGGTTAGAAAGGTGTTTCCTTTCTGTATCGTTTTTACCATTTCTATCATACCAATAGTCTATGATGTTGTTTATATGATCCGAAGGTATTCTAGGATTTTCGCCTTTGCATTAGTCACACTTGTGATAACATGTATAGGTAGATTACGTTGAGTTTTCTCTTGAAATGACCCCCAATGGTGAACGCGTTCATGAACGCGTACATATGTTGCCTTTGGCATTTCAGAGAACGAGCTAAGTCTGTATGAACGCGTACATACAAGTTCAAGAATTCTCCTGAATTCTCCTGAACTCTATGGACTGCTCTGTGAACGCGTTCTGAAGAACCTGATTCTCGCTTCAACACCTCAAGCTCTACAAGAAAGACAGACCCCAATAACAACTGCACAGTCAATATAACTGCAGAAGAGGCGAGAACTCACTGACGCCTCCAACCATAGAAGAAATAGCCTGGCGACAAGATGCCCTCGCCAGTCAACAAATGAATATCACGGCCGCCTTGATGAAGATTACAGCCTACCTCAGATCCCCCGCAGAGAAAGCACCAAACACCTCTGAGGTCCCGACAGTGGAAAGAATCATCGCACGAATGCGGGACGAGTCACCCACGGTTTCACACTACAAGACCGACACTCAACCAACCCGGGAACACTCTCAAGACCACACCACCATCTCCTCCCCAGGTATGACGGAACCGGTCACGCACGAGAACACGTTTCACATTTCCTAGGATCTCTGAGGGAATACAGATACAGTCACACCCTGAGACTTAACGAATTCACGAAGTTTCTTATTGGAGAGGCTTACAAATGGTACACTCACCTCCCGCCAAAAACCACGAGCACTTGGAACGGATTAATGGACGCCTTCTTCAAGGAATACCTTTTTGGGAAGGTAACCCTCTCTGATCTGAGTAAAATGCGCCAAAGAGCTGGCGAGTGCCCTGACGACAACGTTAAGAGATTTAAGGGACAAGCCCTCGGTTGTTGTATCCCAGACATAACGGAACCACAACTGGTGGAGATCTGCACTGGTACCATGGCTCCTATCTACAGAGCACTTTTAGAAGATCTCCAGTTCCAGATTCTTGCCGAACTCCAGGAAGCGGTGACACGGTCAACCACTATAATACCCACCCTAAGGGAAAGGACTCAACTACTGAAATACGGAGGACTTACCAAAGAAGGCGGCAGAAGCCTAGATAACGACAAGAAAAGAAAGGCAGGAGAGTGTCTCGTTGAACACCAAGCACCAGACTCAACGACACGAGGCGTGACACCAGAAGAAGACTCGCAACGACAACGAGGAAGGATTGATCCGCCGAACGACCTCTCAGCAATGGAGATGGAGCAACTGCTAGACTCCTTGGTCCGAGACAAATTCGTAGAACTACCTGAAGTATCGAGGCCTCCCACTGCTGGAGAGACGAAGCACCCTCGTTACTGCCATTATCACAGGAGGATCAGCCACGCACGGTCCAGTGTAACAGTTTTAGGCGAATCCTCGAAGAACGCATTGTCAAGGCCAAGTCATGTTCCTACAGACTACACCCAGAGTTTCCACACATCCAAGCGCTAACAGATCGCAAAGAACATGTGAATCAGAGAGTACAGAACCTGATGCACCAACTATGCGAAATCTTATGTTTCTCGAAACCTCAACGTCGGGATATGTTTACAGCACTTAACCATGTGGTGTCAGGAAGACGACTACCATTTGGAGAAGAAGAAGGTCCACACCTGCCAACCCAAGGTGGGTCCTCGGTAAGATATGACTGGGGACTACTAGCCAGACAAGGTTGGGGAATACTCACTACCGCATATATACACGATATCGAATTCCTCAACACGTTGTTGGATCTAGGAGCGAAAATCAACGTCATTTCTGCAACGACACTAGAAGCTTCGGGAGGCTCGCTACACGATGTCACTGATTCACCAGAGACGTTGGAAGACCCCGAAGGAAGGACGGTGACAACTCGTGGACGAAAAACTCTACAGATAGAGGTGAACGGAGTACGAACGGAGGCTGAACTCTGTGTGGTCCCACAAGATTTAGAACACGACATGGTCCTCGGCCACCCTTGGTTCAAAGACAACCAGAGTCTACTTAACGAAGCCGAAATCCCACTCGGAGCACCGACTGAGCCAGAGGATCTCCACGCAGCGACGGTATCCCTATACGAGGAAGGAGGAGCTTCGCCAAACTCCGAAAAGAGATCAAGGATGGCATCCTCGCAAAAGATGGACGAAGACACTTATCGACCCG
>JAJJMA010244740.1:0-24238 GCA_023529015.1 Papaver nudicaule
GCACATAACCAGGCCGAGAGAACCACACCGAGAAGAGCGGCAGCGATGTCTCGGACTGACAAAGGAAAAGAAGCTACACAGGAGCGAAGTAAAAGACTCGGAGGAAAAGGGTTCGGACTACGTCGAAGGACCGAAGCCCAGGATCTAGCCTCGGTGCTTAAACCGCCTTACTCGACAGGGACTGACACCACCACGATTGAGTCTTTTGTCTTTATTAGCTGTAAACCACCCAAGCTCGGCCTATATAAGGCGAGCTTGGAAAACGTTGTAGGGGTTGGATTCTCTTTGGGTTGAGCCTAAGTAGCAAGAGAGAGATTAGGTTTGTAATCTCCTCTGGTTCCTTAGGGTTTTTATTCATGTAATCTCAGCATTTAGAAATATATAGAAAGTCTTATTATATCTTATCTTCATTGTTTATATGTCCTTAATTACTGTTCACAGCATCCTCGGTGTTGTTCTTATGGTCTTCGTACCACTGAATCTCAACTATAATCTGTATGTGCGTGTAGATCTGATGGATGTGGTACCATGTGTACCTATGCAGATTTTCTACTCGTACAAAGTTGGCCGTCAAATTTTTGCGTGGGAAGTCAGATAATTATTTCTTCTTAGAGTTTTTCAGCAGATATATCTTGTTATTAGCATCATTTAGGATGGGTTGCTCATATCGTAAAATGAAGAAAGTTAGTGCAGGCATTTGAGAAAAACCAACTAAGGTCGTAGCTGTTGTGGTTTAAAACAAGCCCAGAGTCAGTAGCAAGAGATGGAAGTAGAACCTCTACTCTTTATTCTCACTTCAGAACCTGATGTTACAGTTTGTACAAAAGATCTTGCTGTAGTATCCTTTCAGAAATTTATGTATACTTTAGGCTTCTTCTGATTACTTCTTCTAGAGTTCAGATTGCATATTATTTTCAACTGTGATGAATGTGTTTGAGCACTAATGTGTCGGTCACTGGGTCTTCCAGCTTTACTTAAACACAACATACCTGGTGTAACTGCGTTTAGGTGGAAAAATGGCTATGTAGCATTGATGGTTGCGTTGGGTTCAGATACTGTCAGGTTATAATTAAAGGTATTTTAAATCCTGGAACACTCCTTTTTTGTTGCTTGTACCGTTAGAAAAATTACCGCTCAGGTAGATAACTTGTAATCACGATTCTTTGTTGGTTGTCTACTGGTTGTCTACACTTGATGCAGTTAGACTAAAGCCACTGAATCTCTATGAAAATGATAAACTTGTGATTAATTTAAATCATTGTTATGAAAACCAGGAAATTAAGCCCTCAAGTTGGTTCAATACTTTCTACAAGAAAACAATTCAGACTATTATGAGTTAACAACTCCGGTTTCATCGCATCAAGATACACTTTATGTCCATTGAAAATGCAGACTTGCAGACGTACCAGAAACGACACTTACAAGACTCCAGTGAAAATGCAGACTTGCTAGGGATGAATGAAGTAACACTTGCTACACGAGTTTGCTATACTTAAAAGCAACACTCCTGGGACTTCTTGAGATTGATAACAGTAACTAAGGATACTAGCAGCAACGGTGAAGAATCAATTGCAATTTATAAATTCAAAACCATTTACTACGTATGGTTAAAGATTTGTATCAATGACTAGCAAACTGTTGCTGCTTCTTGTTGTTAGTTTTTCGTTTACTTAGCATTATAATCCCAAAATAGAAAATATTTTGTCAATTTTTATTTTTTATTGCAATAAAATATGTTGCTCGCTAGATATCCGGGTATCAAAAAGAAAAAAAAAACAATTTTTTTTAAGTACTGCCCAAAATATGAACACTTACGAGTGTAACATTAAATAAGAAGTCACACATATTTGTGTAACAATGAGTGTGTTTTGGTGTAGTGTATACATCTTGCCAGTGACATTACTACTGGACGGGATATTTGACCGTATTGATTGATGTTGATTTTCAATCCTTTTTTTTTTCTTGGGTTGTTCTAAAATTAACCCCAATTTTTTTTGTGGGCTGTTGTAAATTAGCATGTGGATTGCCCACTATTCGTATGTAAGTTGTAAATCTAACATGTGGATTGGTAGCTGACCAGGGCTTGAGCCTCAGTTAGCCCATCCCCGTAATATTGGTCCATCAACTGGTTATTGTCATGTACCCTTAAATAAGGTAGTTTACGTGGCAATTTACCCATATTTTATCACCTTACATCTTACTGTTCTAGAGTGGATATAGATGCCGATTATGGACACTTAAAAAAATCTCAAATTGCTGAGTGTCAAATAAAACTTCATTAGTGGACACTCAAAGAAAATTTGATTTCTTCATGTGGTAATATGCACATATTTTGGCACCTTACGTTGTATTGTCCTATAGTGGCTATAGACGGTAGCTATGGACACTCAACAAAATCTTGAATTGGTAAGTGTCAAATGAAAACTGCATCAGTGGACACGCATAGAAATTTTCGAGCTTCTTGATGTGTCATTTACTGGTCGATCGACACTAACAATGACAAACACAAGTTCAACGTGCCTTTATGGTTTGTAAAGGCTACTGAATTGAAAGCGTAGTTTTATTTGAAAAAATAGACACTTACAGAATTTATCGAATTGCTTTATGTTGCTATTCAATGGTCATTCGACACTGGCAATGACAAACAAAGAAGAGGGTGACTATTGGTCAACATTTAAGACGGTTTTTAGATCAAACCATGCCAAGGATTCTCTAACAAATATTAACCGTAGTTTAAGGTGACATATGGACACTCCAGAACCAAAACCGTCTTTATTGACGACATATGGCCACTCCAAAAAAAATGGTTCATGAAAAAACCGTCTTAAATGCTCATTTGTGTACTAGTGGAATCTTAGTGAAACTACGGATCAAACATAACCTTCTATTAGATCATTTTTCAGCAGGGAAACATATAGAGTGTTTATGTTTATTAAACGAGATAGTTGCATGAAAAGATTCTCTAGCTTGTTTTGATTTTGAGAAAACAAAACATTCCCATTACCTCTATGAAATATCTAATAACATCTTCCATACAAACTGTTTTTAGATTTATTTTTGAGATATTCTTCACCCAAATGAATGCTCCTGACCGATGATAACTTGTATACTATTTTCCGTACTTCTCATTTTATCATCAATAAAACTTCATTGTATTTTTAAAAAGAATAAAAGACTTATATTTACAACCAATATGGACATCATCTCGATTGCAGACATCAGTCTTTCGTCTAGATCCCTTATGGAAAACATTATTCCTTTATTTATTTTTACCTGAACTTAAGTTATTGTCATCAATCTTCACTTGTTGTGTCTGATTGGCACACACTACTTCTACCCAACTCTTAGCAACTTCTAAAATCCTATTTGTACCTTGTAAACTTTACTCCCCTAGTCGATCTGCGTCCAATAACCCATCCTTTCTTTGGCGTGATGGTGATCTTCTCCCAATAATAATCGCGAGAATTCCTGGCGTTCTCTTTCTTCAACCAACAATAGTACTACTACATGTATCTCTATTTGCAATGCCAAATAGGTACTTAAATGGATCTATAGTGAAAACTCAAGGTTATTGTGACACTTTTTGAGAAGCTAAAGGGTCTTAACTTGGAAGACATTGTACTGGAATAATTAATTATTAACTTAGTTTATTTTTTTAAGGGTTGTCTTATTCTCTGAGTACTTAGGGGGCAAGTTTTTCTTGCTCTTGTTATGGGTGCAATATGAGCTTTATATTTTCTTACTTCTAGTAACTCATCATTTTCACCATTGTGGATTAAAGAAATAAGAAAAAAGAATTCAGTAGTGTTAGAGAATTTCTCGGTCAAACCTACTAACGTTGGTGTGTCATGTTATGAAAAAGCAGGGGTACCGAAATACAACCAACTATTCGTTTGGGCTCGTGAGACTTATGGTCAGATATGGACGATCTCAAAAATCAATATCCAGATCCGTTAACCTGAGTTTGGATCACAAGGATCAGCCCAACGCATGACAGGGTCTTGGTAAATCCAAGGGATTGATTGAGGACAACGATCAGCTTTATTAATAATGTACTTCTTGTGTTTGCTTTAATTATATAATCAGAGAATATAATGCGGAAAGTAAAGCACACAAGACACCAGAGATTTTTTTAACGAGGAAACTAAAACTTGTAGAAAAACCTTGGGACCTCGTCCAGACTGAACACCGCACAGTACAAACTGACTACAAATACTAGCCTACTTTAAGACTTCGGTCTGGGATGTAGCAGAGACCAATTCCACCCTCCAAGCGAACTGGCTACTGTCGCACTCCTTACGTCTCTAGATCCCCCACAGATCGTCACGCACTTGATTCCCCTAGCTGACGTCCTTTACAGGCCTAGGAGTTGCTTTAACCGCTGTTAAAGGCTTGTGCCAACAATTCCGGCTTTGCAACCTCAATTGTCAACGTATGTTTGAACTGTCCTCTATCAGTTTGACATACACAAAGTGACTTCCTTCGGATTACTCCAGGTCATACGGAAATCTACTTACAAACGGGGGCTGACAAGTAAACCGAGTAAACTATGCCCAACTTGTCTCTACCTCAGTGGTACACGAAGAATCAATTAAGAAACTTATACAACTGGAGCTAACTAGGTCTTACAACACCGAGTGCAGCCGGGCGTTGCTTCCTTTCGAAACCTTGTGTGTAACGTATCAGTTCTTGAATGGCCTTATATCAGAAGAGAAGGACCGTAGAATAGACAAGAACGTGATCAGGTTACCAAGGTTACAGGTTACTCCGATTTCAACCACTAAGGTCTCAATCTCCTACATGTGCTTCCAAACTCTCAAGAGAAGTCTTTATAGTCGTAGGTAAATCCCGTGAGGAACTGCTTACCTAATAGAGGATGACTATACCACAACAAGCGTTCACCGAAGTGAAAAGAGTTTTATGTTCACTTCCCAAAGGACCTTCACGTATGCTTGATGCTTGCGGTATTCGTCCATAGACACCTCTATTTATAGCACTCAATAAGATAGGTTGCTTTGGAATAAAGCAATCAATTACTTGTCCCACAAGTTTAGGAAACCCTAACTTGCAAACCAAGTAAAAGAGATTTATCTCAATTGGAAATCATTAATCATTTATCTGCCAAGTGTTTTGTTAGCTCAAAAACACTTCAAGATAGATATCCAACAGACCAGAGATAATCTTTATCTTATTGACACATTGAAAACCGTTAGATGGACCACATAAGATATTTCGTGATAATCCAAGTCCAACTAAGAGATAAAGGAGTTCAGAGTTTACCCCGAGTGAAAATCCAGAAGAATATTCACTTGGGTCAGTTTGCGAACCGTCCATCTGAATCACAGCCAAAAGTATCATTCTTAAGGTTCGCATTGGTACACGTACAAAATGACACCTTGGAACTCAGGAGAAAATCCGAGTTTCTGTTCCACGTACGGTTCGGGAACCGTCCGCCATTCAGATTAGGGTTTAACAGGACCCGCTGGAAGTTCTGGGCTTAACCAGTACTTAGACGTGTGTGACGCCCTCAGCTGTAATCCACTGGACTCTTGCTCAAGAGTACTCCTTTAGATTCACCCATATCCAACAAGTGATTTGCAAGCAAACCATTGCAATGGACAAATGGTATCGAATCTATCTCATGCATTCTTGTAACCTTAGTATTTGCGGGAACAAACACTAACATAACACATGGTCATGTAGACAAGAACACGATCTCAATCGTTATTATAACACTACTAAAGTAGCCGACAATTTCGAAAGATAGAGAAAGTAAAATAGAAGAATTTCCATAAAAGTCATAACTCCTACTAACCTTTTGTCGATGAAGAATAATTGATGTCTTATATGTCTTCACAGTCTTCGTCTTCAAGGTCTCTACTACTTAGTCTATATCCCAATTCCGAAATCTAAACTCTAGTAGGCTAAATCAAGAATTGTGTTTTGACACCTAAAACTGACAACTAGCTTGACATACCAACGCTAGTGGGTTTGACCGGACAATGCCGTAACAAGTTAGTTGTCAACTTTAGATGCCAAAACACAATTATATATTTAGTCTACAAAAGTCAGGTTTCAGATACTGGAATTAGATTAGGTATTTGAGACTTTGAAGACGAAAACCGAAGACCACACATATGGAGATATCTTTACATTTTCATCAACAAAGGTTAATGAGAGTTATTCTACTTATCTATCATTCGAAACATAGTCGGTGACTTTGGTATTCATAGTTGTTAAGAAGGAATCCTATCGACATGACTCAATGATGTCATGTTCGTATACACAAGGTTACTTTGTGTACTACGATTATGGGATTATAGTAAGGTTCGATACACTTTCCATGACAATGGTTTACTTGCAAAGCAAAATTCAGAGAACGTTGAATCTTGAAGAATACTCGAGATACAAATTAAGGATCAAACCAAAAAAAAAGAAAAATGGTTCGCAAATTGATACTCAATTTGCGTGCTACAGAGCATATGCAGTCAACTGAACTGAACTTCACTTGCACTTTCGGTTAGCAAACTGGTTCGGTTCTAGGACATTTTGGGATTATATATCTTGAACTCCAGAATTGTAAATGGTTTGCAATTGGTTCACGTTCCAAGACCATCGGGATTTTTCTGAAGTCCAAAAGTGATTCAGTTCGCGAACTGAATGACGGTTTGGTAGATCCAAATCTCCACCACTCACTAACACGTGAACTTGATCTTTAAACGACATACTCGTATGTGGTTCACGTCCGCCTTCTTAAAGGTTCATTAAGGCGAACTTTCGCACATTGAGTTTTTAACCTAAAATCATGCTTGTGACGAAAGGGTCCATATTTTCACAAATGTTGTTGAGACCGAGCTCTTGAAGTACTTAAACTCTACCAAACTACTTGGTAACTAAACTCTTATTGGTTTCCACGTCCGAACGAACTCTTGATTACTTGGAGTACAAGTCAAGTAAAGGGCCCGTATACACGGTTCAAAACTTGCTTGTATCTCAAACAACCGTTTCTTTATTCTAAGGATCTAACCTTATTGAATGTTATAAACAGAGGACCCCTAAAACGAATATAACAAGTCACACGAAATAGAAATTCTGCGAAAGCCCTTTACACTTCGGTGTATACCTGTTGTTTAAAGAGTCGTCCTCTATAGGCATATTTCCTTCGGGAATTGGCCTATGGCTATTGAAAGAATTATCTCAAGGGCTTGTCAAGCGCAGGTAGATACTATCTTCTAGGTAGTATCAGGTCATGTAATTTTGGTTGGTTGTATTGGTTCTTGTCTATTCGAAGGTCCTTGTTTTCTGCAATAAGGTCATTCAAGAACAGTCAATCAACTACAAGATTAATAGAAATTGTGCAAGGTTGCGTATGTGTGGTAAGTTCCAGTAGTTCCATTAGTGTGAAATTAAAATTATAGTTCTCCACTTTTGAGGTGGAGATGAGTTAAGCATCGTTTACTTGTTTTTGCGTGTCATCCCTAATTCGTAAAGAGATCTCCGTATAACCTTGATCATATCTAAAGTAAGTCACTTTCAGTTTTCTCCGTTGGAGGACAAATCGAACCATAAATATTCTCTGTTAAAGGAAGGATCGACTCCCAACCCTAAGAATTGAAGACAGATCCAATATAAAATCCTTCAGCAACGGCTAAAGAAACACTTAAGCTTGTAAAGCACGTCATCTTAGGGAATCAAGTGTGTCGGGTGTTGCGAGATCCAAGTGACGTAAGGAGTACGATGGTAAATGAATCACTTCAAGGGCCGGTGCGATCTAAACTACATTCCAGTCCGAATTCTTATAATAGACTAGTGCTTGTAGCGGCTTAATACTGTGCGGTATTTATACCGGAAGAGGTCCCGAGGTTTTTTTTTTGCTAGATAGTGGTTTCCTCGTTAAAAAATTCTGGTGTCTTGCTTTACTTTACTTTTGCATAATAATTCTCTGATTCATAATAAATTAAGTAAAGGCAAGTTGTACGTTAAAATCAACCTGCAGTTAATTCCAAATTTGGAATAAATATTTACAAATACTTGTCTTTGTACGAATACGTTATCTTAGATACAACTCGGGATAAAGACTTGGATATTGATTTTTGAAATCGTCCAGGTTTTTCCACATAGTTCACGGACTAGAAAGCTGGTGGTGTATTTGGATACCCCCGCTTTTTCAAGTAGTGTTGCACAAAACAAATTTTCACCGCAGCATATGTGTTGAAATTATAACCAATATGCATTACTTACCCGGTCCGAATACGGTGTTACAGATTAACGTGTTTTGAGTATGTTTTTTAATCTTATTTATACGTCATATCCAGATCTCAATTTAATTACTTTATTACTTTTAGTTTTCCTAAATCAAGCTTCTGATTGTAATTACTCCCTTTGTATCAGAAAAAATGGCTCTTTTGATTTTTCATTTTAATCTATTTATAGGCTAAAATATTGAAAGAATCACTTTTTCAAAGACGGGGTAGTATGATCTATGATTTTAACTGCCAATTCAATTACCTTATTATTATATTTTTTCATAGGGTGCACAAAAAAAAAAATATATATTTCTCAAGATTTATGTCACAATAATTTGTTATCGGTATGTCGTGTCGCGTAATAATTAAAAAAACATACTTACACATTGTAGCCTGAAGATCAAGCACTATAGTGCCATATTCTAGACGAAATCTGTACATCGTAGGGAATTTTCCTAAATAAACACAAGACATGTCTACAAGAGGGGAAAAAATCTATGCCCCTGTCTAGACATACCTTGTTTTACGGTTATTGAGTATTCGCCTGAGCCGATTACTCAGTAGCCGTCCAATTTTAATGGATTAATACTAAGTATTCGTCCGGTTATAGATTAAAAAAAAATATATATATATAGTGCTCGACTTTTTATCACTATTTACCTTATCTATAATTTGTATAAATTTCTTAGATTTTGGGCATCATGGTGCTTGCTCTAAGCCTTCTTATTTACGTGGTTACCAAGAATTCCATCTCGACAGCATGTAAAGTTTTTAGGAAATATCCTTGCAAGTAGCACTCCACTTGACAACCATATTACGTAACAATGGGCTGAAAAAGGAAACCAGAAACCAGTGGGATGTATAGGAAGAAATATTTATTTATTTTTTTAAAGGGGTCCCATATTTTATTGATAGCAAAGCAGAAAGGAAAACAAAAGGCTAACATGGCTCACCAGACATGCCTGGTGAGCCTTCAGAAATCCAAAAAATCAAGCTAAAAATACAAACGAGCTTTAAAGCTCCATTAAAACCTATAGTAGTAATGGCCTGGCCATTCTACGTTATTTAGAAAATCAGGACGTCCCACAAATTCTTCCAACTGACCCATCAATAAACCTTTAGCTCTTTTAGCCATTGTATCAGCTGCAAAATTAACCTCTCTATACGTATGTTCAAAAATCATCTGTTGGTAGTATTTCTTCAAGTCCAGCCATCTTCTTTGCATAAGCCATGGAACAGATCCATTATTGAAAGCGCACATCACACCAGCTGAGTCTGATCTAACACGAATTTTCCTATATGGCCATCTTCTCGCCCATTCCAAACCATAAATTACCGCATACACCTCAGCCAAGTAATTGGTATTAATCCCAAGCCCAACACTCAAAGCACCCAGCACATCAGATGCATTATTCCTAGCAACCACACCAGCTCCGGAAGGACCAGGGTTATCAGTCGTTGCTCCATCACAACAGATTAATAATTCATCCATATCAGGAGGAATGAACTCACATTCAATGGGTATATTTTGCCGAAAACTCCTGTGCTTAACTCCAAAGAAGTCCACCACTCTCTTATCTTCAATTCTGTTGTGCATAGCACTCTTCAGACGGATGGAATTATTCGATATTATATTGCACACCCTTGCTTTAAATTGAATCCAGTGAATCTTCTTGTTTGCCATCTTCATCAGATTACGCTTTCGCCACAGCTCCACCCTGACTGTAACCAAAGCCACTAGCCAGAGCTCTCGAACCAGCATACTCCTTCCTTCTGAATTTTCCCATGAAGTAATCAGACTTCTGTCAGGGATGATCTGAAAGATAGCTTCTAACCAGTCATATGCTCTTTGCGCAAATTCGCAGTCCCATAACAAATGTTTGAGGCTTTCTTTATCACGTCTGCAATTGAGGCAGACAGACATGTAGGTTGATTGCGTTAGCCAAGCTATTTTGTCATCAGTCACACAGCAGGACTCGTGCATAAGCTTCCAGTAATTAGCTGATGTAGTAGGGTGTATACATCTCCTCCAAACCAGCTTTGCTTCAGGCATTACATCCGGATAAACACCCAATTCCTGACGTAAATAGATTCGTGCAGACTTAGTAGTGAATTTGCCATCTCTCTCCAAAGTCCAAACCCTCCTGTCTTCTTCATCCAGAACTGGTTTTGGTATGTCATTCATACGAATTCCAGCAGCATCCATAGCTTCTTTGTGGTTCTCCCTGAAAGACCAGTCTCCATCCCCCGTGATGATTGCATTCACTCTTCCAAGATGAGTGTTTTTGGCTTCCTCAGGCAAGTCCAGAATCTCTGCCAATGTTTCCTTTCCAAACCATCTATCGTAAAATAGTGAAGTTTCCCGTCCATTGCCAATGAGAACTCTGGTATTTCTCTCTACTTCCTCATAGATCCATCTAATTCCTCCTCTTATGGTTGTTCTCATTTTGTACAGAATCAACTCACCATTAAGCCTCAGATATTTTGCACGCATAAATCTCGCCCATTTTTGTTTTGACGTTCTAATATTCCACCAAAGTTTCATTAACATTGCCTTGTTCATAACTTCCAGCTGAGTGATACCAAGTCCACCATGAGATAAGGGACTACACACTTTATCGAATGCGACAACAAAAGTTTTCCTCTTCTCTGCATCTCCGGTCCACAAGAAATTCTTGATTGCAGTTTCACACCTAATAATCGAGTCCCTTGGCCATCTATAGACAGCCATAGTGTGTATTGAGTAACTAGATATAACGTGCCTTACAAGGATGACACGGTCTTCAAATGACAGCATTCTGCCCTTCCAAGCTCCCAGCTGATCAATAATTTTATCTACCACTTCACTTACATGCTCCTCACGTACTGCACCTTGGCACAGCTGAACTCCCAAGTACTTATCAGGGAACGATGCGACTTCAATCCCTAGTCTTGTTGAGATTTTGTCACGCCTGTTAGAATCTGCACCACCAAAATACAACTTGCTCTTGGCTTTATTAATCACCTGACCTGAAAACTTAGCATATCTGTCCAATAGGTTGAACAGATTTCTCAACGTACTAATTATCCCTTTGCAGAATACAAGAATGTCATCAGCAAATAAAAGATGTGTAGGAGACACATCTTTTCTTGTAACCATGTACTCCATCTGTCTTTTCTTGAATAACTTCTCAACGTTTCGAGAAAGAACGTCCTCAACTAACACAAAAATAAGAGGCGAAAGGGGATCACCTTGCCGTAGACCTCGATTGATCCCAAAGAAACCAACAGGTCCACCATTCACCATGACTGAGATTCTGGCTGACTGTAGAATTATAAGTAACCAGTCACACCATTGCTTCGAAAAACCATACCTTCGGAAAACTTCAAGAATAAACTCCCAGCTTACTGTATCAAAAGCTTGTGCTATATCCAGCTTCAGCCCCACATTGCCTTTGTCTCTTCTATCCTCCAAATCATTGACCAGTTCAGACGCCAAACATATGTTTTCATGAATATTTCTTCCTTTCATGAATGCAACTTGCTCTTCAGAAATAAATTTGTCCAATACTCCACCAAGTCTTGTAGCCAGGATTTTGGTGATGATCTTGAAATAGAAATTACTCAAGCCAATTGGCCTGTACTTCTTCAAATTTTTTGCTCCTTTATCCTTAGGAATGATCACAAGAAAACTTGAGTTCATTCCATTAGGGATAAATTTGCGCTGCCAAAGAAACAAAAGAGAGTTAGTTAAATCATTCTGTATAATATCCCAGCATCTTCGAAAGAATAAGCCAGTAAATCCATCTGGACCAGGTGCACTTTCTGCTCCCAGATCAAATACTGCAGCTTTAATCTCCTCCACTGTTGGATCTCCATCCATCATAGTATTTTCTTCTTCAGTTAAAGCCTGACGTTCATAGTCAAATAATTCATCTAACTCGTCATCTCCAGAATTCCAGCTCCTATTCATAGTTGGAACGTTAAATTTGTCCTTGTAGTAATTCACAATATGATGCTTTAACTCTTCTTTATCTGTAATCGTTACACCATCATCAGTAACCAGCTCAGTAATCAAGTTCTGAGCTCTTCGAATTTTGATGCTAGTGTGGAAGTAAGCAATGTTACTTCCACCATCCAAAATCCAAGTCTCTCTCGATTTCTGTCTCAGCATAGTAGCCAGCTCACATCGTGCCTTAATTGCAGCTGCACCTGACTCCTTCATGACCTCAAACAGCTCCAGATTATCAGGATCCCAATCCGAGTTTGCTTCATCCATTTCATATTTCATCTCCGCCATCCTCAGCTTCACATGTATATTACCAAAGACCTCTTTGTTCCATCTTATTAAGGCAAGTTTTAGACGTTTCAGCTTTGTCATGAACACAAATCCTCTACTCTCAATAACTGGTAATGACCAGTTGTCACTTACGAATTGAAGAAAACTCTCATGATTGAACCATGCATGTTGTATACGAAAAGGAGAGTTCTTTGGTTTTTCCGTAAACACGCTGAAACCACTCAATGGAGAA
This sequence comes from Papaver nudicaule, assembly GCA_023529015.1. NCBI lineage: Eukaryota > Viridiplantae > Streptophyta > Magnoliopsida > Ranunculales > Papaveraceae > Papaver > Papaver nudicaule. The sequence goes on from JAJJMA010244740.1 coordinate 12,758, forward strand.
TGATCAGACATTATTCTTGGATACGCCTTATACCTCCAATTACTAAATCTATTCAACCATTCTTCATTAACAAGCACACGATCAATTCGTTGAAGCATTCTTTTGTCACCAGATTGACGATTAGTGAATGTAAACTTCTTCCCAATGGACGCTGGTTCAAAGAGATTGGTCGCTTCAATCCACTCTCTAAAGTCATCAATTTTCTCTTGTTTAACAGTACTGCCACCCTTCCTTTCTTCATGCCTTAGGATGATATTGAAGTCGCCAACAACTAACCAAGGTTTGTTCATTGGACCCTTCAAATTATTCCACAGCCATTTCCTAGTAACCCACACCACACTAGCATGAACTATGCTAATAAATATGCCTGCTACCTCAACTGTTATTACTTGTTTATCCATCATCACTACTTTAGGTGAAGGAAGATTAGAATCCCTCAACACCCAGATATTTCCTTTCTTTCCATTGCAGCTACCTTCATTATGAATGCAACTCAAACTATAACCACTCAGTCCCAAACTCTTAACTACATCACCAGTACACCACAACATTGGTTCAGATATACCAATAATTTGAGGTTTCTGTTCCCTCACCATATCCCTAAGTTTTTGTCTGACTTCGGGCTTAGCCAGACCTTGTATATTCCAATAGAAGACACGCATTAAGCAACTTTAGGTGAGTCTGGCTGCTTAGGACCAGTGTTATCATCCTTCTTCTGCTCATTCGTCTTCTTCTTCTTCTTTCCTACTTTCTTCACAGTTTTCTTCTTTGGTGGGTTCATGGATTCTCCTGCTGTTGTATTACCACCAGCAGTCGTGTTTCCCCCATCAGTTACCTCATCATCACCATCATTCTCACCCTTTTCAGTCTCCCTACCTTCTTCCTCACCAGCAGTCTGGACTTCAACATTAGCTGCTGCTTGCTCAACAGAAAGCTCATGTTGTCGCTTTCTGCCTAATTCCTCTTGCTTCTTTTGCTCCTCCAATTCAGCTTGTCTTCTCCTCAGCTCTGCATCAATCTCAGAAGCCTGAGTCCAAGACCCAACACATTCCTGATTGCTGGTAGATGTTGCTCTCCTAGTGCCATCATCGTCACCCGATAATTCATGATCATCAGGAACATCAGCATCGCCCAAGTCTTCAACTCCCTCACTATCTTCAGCAATTTTTGTAATCACAGGTACCTCATCAGTTCTTGTAATCACAGCATCACTACCACCCTCCAGACCATCACGTAGAAGATCAAAAGTGTTCCTTAATATAACAGGATTTTCTCTCACCGGATTATTTCTTCTCCTTCGTCGAGTATTCACCTTCGACAAATCCATATCCTCCAATTCCACTTCTTCATCTGTTACATATCCCCTTCTCTCTCTTTCCCTTCTCAATTCATCACTTACATCCTTCTCAGATCGATTCCCATCTACTCTGTTTAGATTTTGATCAGTATGATCATCACGATCATGATCATCACGATTTGCAGTTTCTGGTCTGCTGTTGCTTCTTTCAAATTCTCTTCTCTAGATTTCTCGTGCTACCTCTTCATCTTCAGCAGTTTGCTTTTCTCTAGCAATCCTAGCTGCTATTTCATCGTTAGTTTCAAACACAGTTTGAACAGGAACAGAGTTAGGGTTTTCCGATACTCTGTTTTCAACTCTGTTTTCCAAAACAGGGGTTTCTTTAGTTTTCTGTTTTTTAGCTTCCTCTACCTTCTTCAATCTTTCCTCAGCTTCCATCCTCACTCGGTTTCGCATCTCCTCTGTTATGGCATTGTTATTGGCTGGCTTATTATTGTTTCGAATTCTCTTGGCATTCTCCATCATCTCGCGTTTGACTCTAGCATCCTTAACTGATTTTGCAGCCTCAACATTATTATCATATTCCACAATCTTGCACTCGTTCCATACATGACCTAATATCTTACAATGATCACAGAATCGTGGTGGCCATGACATCTCAATTTTCTGCACAAATTCTTCACCTTCGTGTAAAAGCATAATCTGCTCGTTCTTCCAATCCCTTGCAAAATCAACTTCAACTAGCACCTGTGCAAAACTTCCAGCTTCCTTCTTCAATGTTCTGTGATCAACACCAATTGGTCTTCCTAATCCTCTGCAAAATCCCATCAGTATCTCTTCCTCCCAGTATTCTAATGGTAGACCTGGAAACCTATACCATACAGACGTTGTCGTAACCTTTTGGTTTTCTGGAATAAAGTTTGGTACCCAATTGTAAAGCTTGAGAACTTGTGAGCTCTTCCCGATAAACCAGTAGTTATTCCTCCATAATGTGATCTTGTCTTCTTCGTTTGATAACACAATCGTAAAGAAACCCTTACGTATTGGTATAAACTGGTGAGCTCCTGTTAGCTTGAATTGAGATAGCATCGATGCTGTTGCTTCTTCCCAAGTGATTTTTGTATAATCCAATCTCCCAATCAAAGCATATCTGTATGTATCCCTAGCTTTCTTCATCGATTCAGCTGGTATGTTGTAGCATAAAATTCCTAGTTCGTTATGATATGTCGTCGGTAACTTTGAGAAATCCTTTCCCAAAACATCAAAAGTTGTTACTGTTGTGTTTTTTGTGTTTTTTGTTGTTGCATCCTTGTAACTACGATCTGGTGGTGGTTTAGACCCCATCCTTGATCACAATCGTGATCAAGAACAAGAAAGATTATTGTTTTTGCGTGAAACCCTGGCGTTTTTCTGTTTTTTGGAAACCAGAGCTAACCCTAAGTTTTTCTCGCAACTTTTCCTTTTTTTGGAAGAAATAAAAGTTGTGGAATTGGGGGAAGGTGGTATTTGGTTAAGGCATTAAGCCAGCTAGCTGCATCTGCAACTCGCGTTCCTATTTTGTATTTACGCATATGATATGGCTTTGATGTTCAAACTTGAAAATGATATGAGAAAGAGAGGGTATGGTGAAAGTTTGTCACATATGATTATACAGATCATAGAGGATGGTAGAGGCTTCATCTTTTAAAGTTTGGTCACGGTGGATTTTTAGTTCCAAGCTTCGAGGATATTTGTCCACACTCGAACCTCCTCCAATTTTGGTGGTCCTACCCCCTATCCTCCTATCCTAATGCTTAGATGATATACTAGTATAAGTTATGTTGATGGTGTTCATAAAAAATAAGACAAAATAATGCATGCATTTATGACTGTATAGCTCATCAGAACTATTACTCTCTACCTCTCTACACCAAGGGGCTCCGTTTGTTCAAAAGTTGCATTATTGTTGGCGCCCTGCCAATCCATGTGTGTCTAAACGGTGGTAATTCTTCTTCTATCCGTCTTCTTCTTTTTCCGAAAGAAATCTCAAAATTGCTGATGGGGTATACCAATTTATTTGGGAGTGACAATACAAATCATTTTTAGTGTAGGTTGGTACACTTTAATCAAATTGGTACATTCCATCAGCTGAGAAATCTCCATGAAAACAAATACACGAGGATATAAGTTACATGAAAGTGTGATTAACATACTAACACTAACTCCGGTATTACAAAGACAATACTAAGAAAAAAATCGTAAACTAGAGGTCTTGTTAGATATATTTGACCTGAATATTTTTGTCTGGGATCCTTTATCGTTGCTTTGAATCATTGGGTCTAGAACATTACTTAGGTGATCTTTAATCTCTCAAAACGACAACAACATACCTTTTGTGATGTCTTTCTATCGAAAAATCAGATGAATGATTGGTTCTATTGCGATACGCTTTTATTTTGATCAAAAAGTTTTTTTTGACAATTAATTCCAAGAAAGAATTTCAATTTCCTTTTTTGTTTTGAAATGTTTGCGCGAATTGATTGATCCTTTTGATTTCTATATTCAAGATACACTTGCAAAGTTGTTCCGACTTATTGATTGACACTAACACTAGACCCTTGCTCCTGAGAAATGAATCAATACTTTCTGCTCGAGCTCCATCATGTACTATTTACAACCCAACAAAAAAGGATTGCTTTAGTGGAACAGAAAACTATGTGGAGTCAAGAGCACCTTCATTCCTCTATAGAATGGTGGATGTAAGGATTCACAACTGATTATATCCTTCAAGTCGCACGTTGCTTTCCACCACATCGTTTTAAACGAAGTTTTACCATAATTTTGCTCGATTTTGGAGCTGGTATGGAATTGATTGAATGTGGAATCATGAATAGTCATTAGTTTGATCAGTACATAGTAATCTATACTTTCTTTTTCTGTATGGAAAGGTCCCTTTTTTTGGAATAGTCTCCGCAAAGGATTCAATTTAATTAACAAAATTTATTCTATGAACAAAAGAATATAGATGAAAAAGCGTTGTTATTTAATCTTGAACTTCAACAGAAGAGATTGTTCAAGACAATAAATCATGAAAGATTCAACTTTTCTTGAACAACTAAGCTAAAAACACATAACTAAAATAAAGAAAGGGAAGGGTCTTAAATTAGATGTATAATACTAGAACAAAATGAATATTAAGTATTAACCAAAGAAACGAGTCCAATGAACCAGAAGGGCCAAAAATGAGTCGGCAGAATAAAAATTAACAAATCTTACTCACATCTCTTTGGATTATTTTATTTAAAAGATTTCGCAATTATATCATAGCTAGTAATTCAAAAAGCTAAACAGATAGCTCATTTCTAACTCAATCACCCATAGCATAGATTTCGAATTAATCATTATCTCGATGATAATGAAAATTTAATTAGTCCCAAGATCCCCTTCTGTTTATTTTATTCATTTTTTTGAAACAAAAGTGGCCTTTTATTTATATAAACAGACTTACAAGTGGATGCTTATAAGTTGTATAACAAGCTTCAAGATACATTGTGCCTTGCACTGAATTGAAAGCAATAATAACCAAGGGTACAAAGTCGCCATCCATTGTGAAGTTGTGGTCTTGTATGCGGTAGGTTTCGAACCAAGATTGCCTCCACTAGTCCAATAAACATACTCCAAACACATAGTTAGTCGGCAAGATGTAGTTGATCTGACAATCATAATTACAAGGGTATAAATACCCTTTATTCCATTGATCTCCCACAAGGGAGATCTTGATGCTGATAGGTCCAGCAAAACATAGTGAAGCTGGAATCCTAAGACTTGAAGATTGTGTCAAGTGACACAAACTTTTGAAAATGATCTGAATATCCATACATTCGGGGCTAACTGGCAACGGCACAAATGGTTCTGGAGAATCCTCTCTTTCATATTACTTCTACCACCAAAAAGACGACCAATACTACTTCCTAAATTACTACTACTACTACTACTACTACTACTACTACTGTGCACGTACTTTAACTGAATCCAAGATCCACCCCATGGCGTGTGCCCACGCCAATAAAGAACTACCATATAAAGATGAACAATATGGTTATTCCCCTCCTTGTTCCTCATTTGTCTTACGAGAGTTCATTCGACCCAAACTCTTGCATTTGAAATATAACATTTCCCTCAGTTTCATTTTTCTCCTTGTTCCCATAGTCTTCGTTTAGGCATGTGTGCATAGGCTGAGGTAGTGTAGAAGAATTAATGATGGATAGTCTTAGCTCTGTGTCCACATCTACAACCAGACCTTTGAACCTCACATCATGAACTTCCATAGGATCATGACCAAATGTCGTTTGTTTTGGGAGAACATCCGTCCAATCAGGAGTATCCAAATTGGTATGACACTTGTTCCAGTCAATGTTGATTGGTGCTCCCATAATCCACTAATTGGGGATTATCTTCATTGGTATCTATTGTCATCTCTATGAACAAATGATTGTCTTTGGTCCTTTTATGTTGGTCTTGTAATTCAGTTGGCATTGGGTTCGTCTGACAGACCATGTTTCAAAAAGCAGGGGTACCGAAATACAACCAACTTTTAGTTTGGGCTCGTGAGTCTTATGGTAAGATATGGACAATCTCAAAAATCAATATCCAAATCTGATAACCGGAGTGGGATCACAAGTGATCGGTCCAACTCAAGATAAATCTTGGCAAATCCCCCGGATGGATTATGGACCAACTCGACGGTTATTAATAACATACTTCTTGTGTTTTCTTTAATTATATAACCAGAGAATATATTGCGGAAAGTAAAGCACACACGACACCAGAGATTTTTTTAACGAGGAAACTACGACCTGTAGAAAAACCTCGGGACCTTGTCTAGATTGATTACCACACAATACTAACTGTCTACAAACACTAGCCTAGTATAAGACTTCTGTCTGGGATGTAGCAAAGACCAACTCCAGCTTTCTAAGCGAATTGGCTATTGTCGCACTCCTTACGTCTCTATATCCCCCACAAATCGTCACGCATTTGATTCCCCTAGTTGACGTCCTTTAAAGGCTTGTGTTAATAATTCCGTCTTTGCAACCTCAATTGTTAACAGTATGTTTGAACTGTCCTCTTCAGTTTGACATACACAAAGTGACTTCCTTCGGATTGCTCCAGGTCATACGGAAATCTACTTACAAACGCGGGCTGACAAGTAAACCGTGTAAACTATGCCCAACTTGTCTCCACCTCAGTTATAAAAAGAATCACTTAAGAAACTTATACAACTGGAGCTAACTAGGTCTTACAACACCGAGTGCAGCCGTGCGTTACTTCCTTTCAACCTTGTATGTTACGTATCAGTTCTTGAATAACCTTATTGCATAAGAGGAGGACTATAGAATAGACAAGAACATTACAGGTTAATCTGATAACAACCACAAAGGTACGTTATCTCCTACCTATGCTTCCCATCTCTCAAGAGAAGTCTTTGTAGTCGTTAGGTAAATCCCACAGAGGAACTGCTACCTAATAGAGGATGACTATACAACAACAAGCCTACACCTAAGTGTAAAGAGTTTACGATCAATTCCACAGAGAAACTTCATGTATGCTTGATGCTTGTGGTTTTCACTCTTTAACCCTCTATTTATAACACTCAATAAGATAGGTTGCTTAGGAATAAAGCAACTAGTTACTTGGCCTATAAGTTAGCAAGTGCCCGCGTAAACGAACCTGTTACTTAGCTTGCACACAAAGAAACCCTATATTTATCTCAATTGGAAATCTTTAAACACTTATCTGCCAAGTGTTTTGTTAGCTCAAAAATACTTCAAGATAGAGATCACAGAGACCAGGGATAATCTTTATCTTATTGACACATTGAGATTCGTTAGATGGACCACAGAAGATAATCTGATAAACACAAGTCCAGCTAAGAGATAAGGAGTCAGAAGTTTAACCCGCATAAAATTCCAGAATAATATCCACGTGGACGGTTCGGGAACCGTCCTTCCGAATTCCGACCAAATTCATCGAATCTGTGGTTCACGTACATGTATATGTACAAATTGATGTTTTGGAACTCAGGAGTGAAATCCGGAATCACTGTTCACGAACCGGTTCGTTAACCGCCGTTGGTCAGAATTAGGGTTTAACTGGATCCGTTGGAAGTTCTGGGCTGGGCCAGTACATAGACTTGTTTACGCCCTCAGCTATAATCCACTGGACTCCGCTCTAGAGTACTCCTTTAGATTCATCTGTTTCCTACATGTCATTTGCAAGCAAACCAATGCAATAGAAAGGGCATCGAATCTATCTCATGTATCTTGTAACCTTAGTATTGTGGGAACAAATACTAACATAACTCATGGTTATGTAGACAAGAATACAAAATCTCAATCGCTATAACACTACTAAAGTAGCCGACTATTTCAAATGATAGAATAAGTAGAATAGAAGAATTTCCATAAAAGTCATAACTCCTACTAACCTTTTGTCGATGAAGAATATTCGATATCTTCTTTATAATCATTGTCTTCGTCTTCAAGGTCTCTACTACGTTGTCTATATCCCAATTTCGAAATCTAAACTCTAGTAGGCTGAATCAAGAATTGTGTTTTGACACCTAAAACTTACAACCAGCTTGACATACCAACGCTAGTGTGTTTGACCGGACAATGCCCTAGCAATCTCCCCCTTTGTCAATTTTAGTGACAAAACCAATTTACATATGGATTCAAAAGATATACAATAAAGATCTAACCCAAATGTATCTTGATTTCTCAGTTGAGTCTTGATGTGTTCGTTTAACTCCTGTTGATGAATTCGTAGACAACACTACAACATATCCAGCTCAAACAACCACAAAGGTACGCTCGAGCTTACATGGGTTAATATGCTAATCCCACATGTTGTTTGTGTAAAGAGTAAGAATCAGAGCAACTTTAAAGTATGTGTACCAAAACTTATAAAGTGATTCTACTCATTCTTGATACGAAGCTCCCCCTTAATCTTTATACCTCTTTTTACCAGATTGGTATGAAGCCCAATATTTACTCCCCCTTACTTGATACTTTCGAGAAAGTACATAAGTAAGCAATGCGGTGTTCCCCCCCCCTATGGTTATGAACCACAAGAACAAGAAACCATATGTATTCTCCCCCTATTTGTCACAAAAATATGACAAACTAGTTGAGACTTAGTGTTTCAAGCCTATAGAGATAGTCAAGTCAAGGATGTACTCGCATGTCAAGTTTAAGATGACATACTAGGAAATCAGAACGAGGATTTCTAAGTTGATTCATCTTTGGAGAAATATAGATACACTTTTCTCCTAATATTCCACATCCACGCTCCCCAAAAAGATTTGTTACTAAGCGCAAGCTCAATTAAGAACTCTCCCCCATGTGGTGTTATTCAACAAAGAACGACTACAAAACCTAACATGGACAAACAATTTAATGTATCCAGTTTTCTTTGTTTACAATCTCTTTTCCTTAGCCAATTTTTGGAAAAGAGTATATGATTTCGAGTTTGTGAAACCCTAAAAATCATATAATCAAAAGTTTCTTGATTGTGAGAAAAAGCATAACTTTTGTAACTTGACATAACTTTGCATCACTACCGAGGTAATGGAAAAAGCTATGTATTGCAATAAGATTGAGGTAGACAAATCAAGTATTGCAATCATCATTAATACTTATCTAAAAAGAACTTTTATTAATGAAATAAAGTAGTACATGCTGAAAAACTCTAAAAAACATGAAAAAGCAAACTACTTTTATTATGCAGACACGATACCAAAGTTGTATGACCTCAACTTTTGTCTTCACATTTTCGAGATATGACCTCATCAAAGAATTGATCTATGATGCGTGCAGTATTCCTACTATCTTCTTCGAAAAGACAAGTTAATGCACGTAACAATGATGTTTAATGAGCACAACTATTCCTGAAGCGTTGGGCTTTGTCTTCATGGAATAAAGATTTCTTCCTTTCGTAATCGATTTTATACAGAAAGTACTTCCTCAATGAGTGTATTCATCAATTGTTTCTCTCAAGTTAATAACATGAGTCTCTGGATCAGGAAACTTATGGATGTAGTCCAAAGTTTTTGCAGGACTCCTCTTTCTCTTGCGTGTAATCCCTTCACAGAGCTCAACATTCACAGCTTCACTTTTAAAACTCCTCGTAACACTTCTTGTAGCATAAGCCATCTTGATTATGACTTAATGGATGTATGAACGAGATGCACACACACACACACACACACACACACACACACACATATATATATATATATATATATATCTTTCAAGAGGAGTGTGTTTCAGTTTATCTGAAAGACTTAAGGGAATCTTCCAGAAACTGCGAAGTGGACGGTTCAGGAACTGTCTCGTATTCTGGAACACCAGACTCTGACGGACAAAGTTTATACAGTCTGTAAACACAAATTTCCATGGAGTAAACTCTTTGGGATTTTTTTTTATAGTATTTCTACTAGTGACTTGAACAACCACAATACCAGAAACGAATTCCTGATATCAACTGCATGCCTCACACATACAAGTCATAATGTGAGGATGCATCCCCAAACGGCAATTAAGCAGTTGGAGTGTGAGTACTCGACTCACACGAGGTGTTGATTGTAGAGTGGTTGCTAGAGACTGATTCGGGTTGAGAGTTTTTCTTACCCTTTTCATTTCCTCCTGAACTTTCTACGATTTTCAACGCTCCCATGAATTGCTTTAAGGCTTTGTTCATTTTATCCATGTCGGCTTGGAGCTTGTTCACAGATCGTCTATTTCCCTTAAGCAGACGACACCTTCCTTGGACAGTCCAGATTTTCCACAGTACTGGCAGTTCTTGGAAGGTTTTTCATCCTAAGTTTTAGCTTTCTCAGGTACACCCTTTTTTTTCCATTCGATGGAGGACTGGATCCAGCCATAATGAAAGTACTGTTCTTGGTGTATGTGTTACTATTTTACCCTAACCCATTGGTGTTTCCAAAGGCTTTTTGACCAAATAACATTACACTACTTTATCTGAGCTACCAGGCAATCTTTGGAGATCAGTCTTTAGGGCATCAATTTCTTTATCTTTAAGCGATAAAGTTGGGGAGAGATCACTACTTAATTTCTCAAGTTCATGATCTTTCAGGAGAAGGGTTTTCTCTACCTTTTCAAGATCGGATTTTAACTGATTGTTTTCTTGAAATAGGTCCTCGCTCTTACAACTTAAGGATTAAGTCACCAGTTTCATCTGAAGCATCTGCCATTAAGCCAATTTCTTCATGATCAAGTTCAAATTCATGGTGGTCAGACATATCATTGAACCGAGCTGAGATAACATTATCCCTTTTATGGTATTCCTTACTAGGGCATATGTGTTTCATGTGTCCAACGCCTCGACACTAGAAACATTGCACATCAGCAAAATCATCCTCATCCCGATCAAGATTAGGTTTCAATGCTGGTAAGGATCCTCTACTCCTGAATCGCCTGTCTCTCCTAGATCTGAGAAGATCTTTGAGTTGTTGTGTAATCAGAGACAGTTCAGTTTCCACTTCTTCATTGTCAAGGTCTTCACACTCATCAGCCCATGAAAATTTTTGCAGAGAGGAGGTGCACGGAGTACTTACAACTTCAAAAGCGATAGATTTCTTTTCATCTTTTCGCTCACGATCGAAGATCTTTAGCTTAGCAACAAGGTCACTTCTTTTTATAGTTAAGCCGTGTACTTCTTGGATGGCATATTTCTTTGACTCATACCTTGAGGGTAATGACCTCAGAATTTTATACACAATGTCCCTTTCCGGAATAACTTTTCCTAAGGTGTGACAGGCATTCACTATCTCAGACAATTTGTGGTTAAATTCTTCAAAGGTATCATTCTCAAGCATTCGAAGGTTTCCCAGTCAGACATGAGATTCTGAAGTCTAGCTTTTTTCTCTGCTGAATTACCTTCGAACACGGTCCTTAATCTATTCCAAGCCTCCTGAGAGGTTTCACATGTGGCCACGTGATGGAAAAGATCAGGTGGTACTGCATGAATGACAGCGTTTAACCCATCATAGTTTTGCTTGGCGGCTTGACGTTCCACGTCAGTATAATCACCAATGTCTTTGGGGACAGACTCACTTCCTACCAAGATAGTTGAAGGTGAAAAAGAAGGGGTACCGAAATACTACCAACTTTTCGTTTTGGCTC
>JAJJMA010244740.1:34238-45900 GCA_023529015.1 Papaver nudicaule
TGACTCATTTCCCACTGAGTCAACGGGTCAACCCTGACAAGTCGACCATTCTGATCTTCATTAAATGCACAACCACATTATCAATCTCTGTCGGTGATGTGTTGAGTTCCGCCGTGCTTGGTACGCTTCTCCACTCTTCTCACAAGGTACGCCGATGTGGTCTTCTTTAGTTAAGCGCCTATCTATCTTCCTGATCAATCCGCTGGGAGACACCACTGATGATATTCTATACTTTTGAGGTAATCTTCTCATACGGCTTAACTCCTAGGATGTCTCTGAAGGGTAGAGGCATTTTCTACACTTATATTTTGCCTCTTTCATTTTCAAGATCTTTAGTCGCTGAAGATGAAAATCTAAGTCCGCTGAAAATACCGACCCATGATCGCCACGACTCCACTTTTCTCGCCACGTCTTTCTCATGCCGTGAATCTCGAGGCTTCTTTTTGACCGGATGACCTGCCTGACCGGTTTAGCTTCCCTACCTATAAATTCCCTTTTACTTTATTTTTCTGCTTCATCTTCTCAAAATCCTTTGTTCTTTTATCTCTCCTAAAAGCTTTTGGAGCTCTGAAACCCTAAACCATAACTGCCGTCGCCACACCGCCGCCTGCCACCAGATTCAGCCTCCTTTCAGCCTTTTTTTGCTAGCCTCGCCACCCAGAAGCATTATTCTACCTTTTCTACCACCAAAATCTCTCATTTTCTTACTTTTCACACTTTCCGGTAGCCTTCACCTCTGCAACTTCCCTTTTCCGGCAGTTTTTCCCTTTTCCGATCTCCTTCACATTCTTAATGGCCTCTATAGACACCACTTACGAACCTGAGTCGTCGAATCACACTCAGGGATCTGATGAAGAAGAGACTTCACAGTCGCCGACGCCTAAAACAAGTAAGAAGAAATGTTCTTGGGGCAACTGGGACGATTACCGTGCGAAATATCATATCGATAACAAAACACCTAAGATTTCACCTCTTGACGGCATTACGTCCTCCACTGAACCGCTGCTTTTAGATCACATCCGCCAAAAGGGTCGGGATGAAACAATCTCATCATTGCTCTTGGTCAGCTCAAAGTTGGGTACCAGTTTCCGCTGTATAATCCCATTGATCCTATCCTTCTTGAAATGCTGGTATATGTTGACAAAAGTCCTGCCCAACTTACGTCCAACTCCATACGGGTAATGTACGAATGGATTGCACGCCGAAATGGTACCACCCATTATTCAAAGGTTACAAGGAACTCAAATTTTCTTAAGTCTGAACCGTATACCATAGAGAATTTCAAAGCTCAATATGAAGTCAAGCACTGTGATAGGAAGGGTGAACCTTGGGCTTATCGTATCGTATCCAAGAAATCTGTTAAGGATGAACAAAAATTTCTGAGGGACGTCGACAAGGATTCTTCAACTGCCGCCAAACCCACTGTACGAGCAAAAACTGAGAACCACTGGAATGATCTTCCTTGTAGAGTTGAGGGACCCTGGATTAAGGGTTGGGAAGATGAAAGAAATACCGTCGTCCGAAAAGACTTTCTCCCTGAGCATTCTCATTTTGCTAAAGTTGATTTCTGGGAAGTCCGCTGGACTGAGGAGAATAAATACGTCAAAGAAGATGGCAAATTTGTTGTTGGCGAGAATGGTCATTGGGTAAAGAAGCCTGAGTTTTCTAAGGGGACACCGAGGGGGGCAATAACAAGAAGAGGAAAGAAAAAGGTGGAGACGAAGTTCAGGTAACAAACACTTTCATTAAGCTTTAAATATATGTATATATTTGCCTCTGTTTGTTGCCGGAACTGATGGTGACAACTGTTTCTTTCTTCAGCCGCCCCCAAGAAGAGCAAACAAGATGAGCAGCGGGAAGCCCTTGAGCGACTCAAAGGCCAAATGCAGCGTCTTCCTGGGTTAGCGTCTACTGATTCTGAAAAGGGAGCCAATCCTAAAGCGTCCAAGAACAAGGATAAGCCAACAGAACCTAAGAAGAAAGGTGATTATGCCAAAGCGTCCAAGAAGAAAGATCGTGCCGTTAAGCCTAAAGGGGGTGGCGATTATACTGTTGATTCTATTATTGACGGCGAATCTCTTAAGACCGCTGATTAAAGTAAGACTTCTGGAGAAGCTAAGGATGTGCGTGAGACTGTTCAGGTTACAAACCAAGAGCCTCTGGTTGAGGATCAACCCCATACTGATAGCTCTGCTGAAGGTAAAGCGCCATTGAAAAAATTGGCTAGCTCTTTCTCTAAGTTGGTCACGCAAGACCAAGGTGGTTCCAGCACTCTGTTTCTTGAGTCTATGAGTAAATTGAGTACTTCTGGGTTGGCACTGAGACCTAAGGATTTGACTGCCGATGTTGCCAACCTTACTCCCTATGAGAAGCTATGCAGTGTCGTCCTGGTATGTCATTGCCTCAGCTTCCATTCTATCATTTTTCCAGGGATTTTCTTCTGAATGTACTAGCTCCTTCATTATATAGGAATTTCAACGCAATATTGGCAGCATTTCTATAAGTTCTCAGTTGAAGGGAGGGGTTGAGAGGCTCCGCCAGGAGAAAGCCACTCTCCAACATCAGCTCTCTGAGGAAAAGACAGAAGCCAAAAAACTTCACCGACAGTTGCAGGAAGGTTCTAAGGAAGAGGAGAATCTTCAAGGTTAGTTGCTCTTTTTGAATTTTTCCATGTTACCGCTTTATTTGATCCTTGTTGCCGCCAAAATCCTTAGTCCCTATCTATTATAAGGTCGCCAACATCATCATGACAATCGATTGAAGCGAGTCGAAATCAAGATTGACAACCTGGCTAATGCTAACGCTAGGCAGTGTAATATGTTGTTTTTGACCGAGATGTTAAGTGGTACCGGCGAGAGTTACGCAATGTCTCTGACCTTAATGTAAATCTTGATCATCTTCTCAAAGCTTCCGAAGCGGACGTTAAATGGCTTAAGAGCGCTCATGGCAATTCCTCCCATCTAGCAGCACTAGAGCGTAAATCCTAGGAGAAAGCTATCATAGAACATACCAGAACCTCTTCCCTCTTGCAGAATGAAAAAGCAATTGTTGCTCGATTATCTTCTCAATTAGTTTGTATGTCCGCTGAAAGAGATGCCGCTCGTCAAGAAATTCAACGTCATAAAGATTTCGCCCAACTCTACGGGGACCGAGCTAGGCAATTGAATGAAGAAAATAACTCCCTTAGGCTCGGAATCAAACAAGTTGTGGGTCCTTGTTCTGATCAAGAAGTATTGTGTAAATTGGATCAAATTAACTTTGCCCAAGAGGGTATTCGCAAGCATGTGCAGGAGCTAGAAGTTAGTTTTCTTAGGATTTTATACTCGTCTCACTCTTTTATAAGTTGCCTCTGTTCTTATTTGCCTCTGACTTATTTCAGAGAAAAAAAAAACGCTTGAGTCCCAGCTGCAAAAGCAATCCGCTGTCGCTAAAGAGCATGAAGGATGTATTTCCAAAATTGCTCTGCTAGAAGGGAAGGCAAAGGAACATCAATCGTGTGAAGAGAAAATGCATGAATTGAAGACAGAGCATCTTCAATGTCCTGGTAAGATTATCAATCTTGAAAATGAAGTCAAGACTTTCCAAGGCTTCAAGGAAAAATTCGAAGCACAAACTTCCCAGGTTGCCAAACTTCAACATATGCGCGACACTCTGCAGACTGAATTGAATCTTGCCAAGAAAGAAGCACAAGAACGTGAAGCGCAGCATATTGAGAACTTGAATATGAACGGTTTTGTTGCAATTCAGCTATATCTGGCCAAGTTTTGTCCAGCTAACAATGTAAAGATTCCTGAAGCATACGCTCCTGATGCTCTTCCTCCTGGTATGTCGGTAGATACTCCTCCTGACGCTGAAAATGAAGGAGACGCCGAAGAAGTTGGAGAAGTCGAGAGCGGATCCGATTCTGAAGAAGAGGAAAGTGATGAGGATGAAGACGACGGCGAAAATGTCAATGATGATGCTAGTATTCAAGTTGTGCCTCTGCAAGTTGTTAAAGGAAAAGGTGTTGCTACTGTTGAAAACAAGGAGCTCAACGATAACACGTTTGTCGCCGACCTCAAAATAGATATTGACAATTCTAAGAAACCTCCTGAACTGCAGAGTTTCAAAGATGGGTCTTCATCAAGCCAGCATCCTTAGCCTTTTTCTGCATCAAGTTAAAAATCAAACTTTCCTTTTTGCATTAGTAGACGTTCCTTTTCGTTTTGCGTATTCCCTTAGAAAATATTTAATTAGTATCAATGAACTTTTTTTGCCTTTATATATTTTTTAAGACGTCTTCTTGTTTTGCTGTTTGGGCAGCTATGCCGCTTACCTGCCTCAAAGCTTAGCCCACTTGGTCCATATGATTAGCTAATGGTTATCCCACTGGGTCCAAATTCCCAACCGCTCGTTGTACATCGTTACTTGTGCCCGTCGGCGATCTATTATAAGTGGTTGGTTAACCAGGAGCCGTCCCTATGGGGAGTTCTCCTGGAGTTTTATATTATTTCTTCCATCACTTACAGACCAATCAAGTAACACGAGTGGAATTATAGTTCCAATGGCCAGATTTTTGTTACCCATAGCTTTTTATCATTGGAATCCAAGTTAGGTCTAGCAACTATCGTTGCCTCAGCGAATAGCCTCTTAGCCTTAAAGCTATTTATCATTATTGTTTCAGCGTGTGGCTTTTTATCCTTGAAGATTTTTGGCAATCTTGCCACATTAAGTGGCTATTTAGCCTTGAAGATTTATGGCAATTTTGCCTCGGTAGATGGCTATTTAGCCTTGAAGATTTATGACAATTTTGCTTCAGTAGATGGCTATTTAGCCTTGAAAATTTATGGCAATTTTGCCTCAGTAGATGGCTATTTAGCCTTGAGCGTCGGTCGTTGTACTTAAAAATTTAAAGACACAATGATTTGTTAACGGGGTTCGGCGCATGACAGCAAACCTACGTCCCCGAATCTTATTTACCGCTGATTACAAAGGCTAATAAGATTTCTTGGGTATTATGCCCGTCCAGGACTTCGGGTTTTACATATAACTTCAAGGATAAAATCTCTTGATAAACTTGGCATTCCAAGGATGCTAAAGTTCTTTGCCATGCTCATCTATCAACACATAGGCTCCGCTTCCAGCTGCACGCTTTACAATGTAAGGACCTTCCCATGTTGGCTCCAGCTTCTTGCATCCTTTCTTCTTCTGATACGGCCGTATCTCACATAACACCAGGTCGCCGGGTTGATAATCTCTAGGAATGACGCGCTTGTTATATTCCCTGGCCAGACGCCGATGATAATTCTCCATATGAGTTAAGGAAATTAGCCGTTGTTCTTCCAAATCATCTAGCTTTGCCAAAATTAAATCTGTGTTCAGGTTCTTCTCCCAAGCTTCATGTTTTGTTGTTGGCAATATAACTTCAGATGGAAGCACCGCCTCTGCGCCGAAAGTAAGTATAAAAGGAGACGCTCCTGTTGCCTCTCTGACTGTTGTCCTGTAGGACCACAAGACGTTGTGTAGGTGTTCACACCAAACTTTCTTATGTCCTTCCACTCTCTTCTTGAGCCCCATTCCAATAGTCTTGTCTGTGGCTTCCACTTGTCCATTACTCTGTGGGTATATTGGAGTCGACTTCCCCAGTTTTACACCGTATGTAGCCAATAGTTCTCAATATTCTCGCTGACTAACTCCTTTCCATTATCAGTACAGATTTCTGCTGAGACACCGAACCAACAGAATATATTCTCCCAAATGAATACGAATACCTCTTTTCCGGTTCTTTGCCTTAAGGCCTTGGCTTCACACCATTTGGTGAAGTAATCGGTGGCCACAATAATGTACTTCCTTTGTCCTGATCCTGGGGTCAGCGGCCCAATAATGTCAATCCCCCATTTGGCAAAAGGCCAAGGGCTTAAAACTGAGTTTAATGACATCGCCAGTGCTTTTATTCTTCTTCCATAGAGCTAACATTGCTTACATCGCCGAGCATATTCTGCAGCATCACCGTTCATCCAGAGCCAGTAATACCCTTGCATTCTCACCTTTAGAGCCAAAGCCCTCTGAGAATGATCCTCGATATAGTATCCCATCTCCTAATTCATAGTTCGTCGATCTGCTGATAATTTTATGTGCTAGAACTTTGTTTCCAGGGACTGTAAGATGATCCAAGTAATATCTGATGGGAGTTCGCCAATCAGTGTCGGCTGATTCTTCAATATCTACTGCTAACACTTCTCTGATTCCCCTTTCTTCTACTGATGACATATTTCCTCGCTCAATTACAATTGAAGGTACTTATGGATCCGTCATCATAGAAGAAATGAATGCCAGAGCGTCAGCGTGTCTGTTGTCTTTTCTGCATATATGCCTGAACTTAATACCATTGATCTTCTGAGCGTACTCTCTAGCTAACTTGAGGTATTTTTGCAGGGAACTGTCATGTGCTTCATATCTTCCCAAGATTTGTCGAATCACCAACTGAGAATCACTGGTTATGCGAATGTTGTTGATGTCCATCTCAATATTAAGCCGCATAGCGTGAATTACAACCTCATACTCTGCCTCATTGTTATTAGCTGGGAATTCCAATCTCAGCGAGTGAACTATTCTTGAACCTTTCAGCGAAATAAAGACTATACCAATTCCTTTGCCTTCTTTGTTAGATGACCCATCTACATATATTTCCCACTGATTTGGGTTTCTTTTCGGCTCTGGTACCCCTTCATCTGGATCATCCTCCCTGAATGAAATATCTTCAACCTCCTCTTCTTCTTCTTCAATTGGAAAGTCTGCAAGAAAGTCGGCGATGACTTGAGATCTTTACGCTGTTCTAATTTCATATTTGACACTGAACTGCTCTATCTGAGCATTCCACTTAGCAATACGCCCTGCTCTTTGTGAGCTATGTAGTATAGACTCAATATGAGTTTTAGTTAACACCGTGATAGGATGAGCATGAAAGTATGGACGAAGTCGCTTAACAACAAAAACCAAAGCCAAAATCAGTTGCTCTATTTTAGTGTAATTTTTCTCAGCAGGTTGCAAGTTCGACTAATATAGTAGATCGGCGTCTCTCCGCCTTTTGTCCGCACAAGCACTGCACTAACCGCTGATGAAGTGGCTTCCAAATAAACTCTTAATTCCTCCCCATGTTCCGGCGGCTGAATAGCTGGAAGAGTAGCTAGATATCTTTTAATTCCTTGAAAGGAGGCTTCGTGATCATCCGTCCAATTAAACTTTTCCCCTTTCTTCAGCATTTGAAAAAAAAACTTGCACTTATTAGAGAACCGCGAGATAAACCTATTAAGAGACGCCAATATTCCATTGAGTCGCATGACATCTTTCAGGGTTACCGGTGATGGCATGTCCCTAATAGCTTGAATTTTTGCTTGATCTGCCTCTACACCATTTTTTGTAACAACATATCCCAAAAACTTTCCAGAGGTGACGCCGAACACACATTTTGCAGGATTAATCTTCAACTTGGTTATACGCATATGATCAAATATTTCTTTTAAGTCCTGCACATGATTTTTCTTTACTTTGCTCTTGACTAGCATGTCATCAACGTATACCTCCATGGTTTTTCCTATCCACTCTCAAACATATCCTGAGCCATTTTTTTATATGTAGCTCCAGCATTCTTGAGTCAAAAGGGCATCCTTGTATAACAAAATAATCCCTTAGTCGAAAAGAACGCCGTATGTCGATGATCTTCTTCTGCTAGTGGTATCTGGTTGTACCCAGAATAGTCGTCCATAAAAGATAACAATTCATGCCCTGAAGTAGCGTCAACAGTCTGGTCTATGTTTGGCAATGGAAAGCTGTTCTTTGGACATGCCCTGTTCAGGTCGCTGAAGTCAATACAAATTCTTACGCCTTTGTTTTTCTTGGGCACCACCACCATATTTTCTATCCATTCAGGATACTGGATTGGTCTTATGATACCAGAAGCTCTCATTTTATCTATTTCTGCCTCTACCGCCTCCTTATATGCTGGTGCCAACTTCCTTATACGCTGCTTGAATGGCCTGATTTTTGGATCGATGTCCAACTTATGACATGCAACTTCTGGATCAATGCCTGGCATTTCATTCATTTCCCAAGCAAAAACGTCTACATATTCTTTCAACAAAGCTTCCAACTGCGCTGATTCTTCTTCAGTCAACAAAGTACCAATTTTTACAATCTTGGGAACATCTCCTTCGCCGATATTAATATATTTTGTTGGCTCTACCACTGTGAAATGTAACTCTGGTTCTCCCAACGACGAAGGTTCCTTTAATTGCTATAAAGGTGTTGCTGCAGATTTTGTTGAGGACTCGCCTTCCTTTATAGAGTGAACGCATTTACTGGGGTCGTTGATCACCTCATTAATTTCTTTGACCTTAACCAATTCTTTAACCTTTTTCTTCTTCTCGTTCAATCTTGCTTTTCTAGTTTCACGCATCTTGACATCGACTTCATTGCATGCTTTGGCTGTAGATGGGTCACCAATGTATTCGGCGATACCCTGAGGAGTTGGGAACCTCAGCCGCTGATGGTAAGTCGAGGGTACTCCCTTGATGCTATGTAACCATGGCCTTCTAAGAATTGCCGCATACTGTGAGTCAACATTAACGACACAAAAGGTAGTATCCATAATCGGAGTTTCGCATGTGACAACTTTCAGGGTAACTTCTCCTTTGGGCTTGGAGGCAATACCGTTAAACCCATAAATACTGTATGTGGACGAAATAAGAGGTTCAACCGACTTCTCTTTGAAGTCCATAGCTTGATACGCTGAATTAAAAAGGATGTCAACGGAACTTCCTGGATCAATGAGCACCCTTGGAACCTTGAATTCTCCTATTTGAATAATTAGTACCAGCGGGTCCAAGTGATCTCTACCTTCAGCTGGTACTTCTACCGCTGAAAAACTAACCGGCTTCTTCATCCATTCCAACAATGGGCTTTTCTTGACGGCGACACTGAAGATCTCCTTGCCATCTCTATCTCGCTTATGTATCCTTAACATGACGTTATTATGGAATTCATCTCTGCTAATTGTAGAATGCACTATGGAAAAACAATTCAGCTCTCAAAGATCTCTTTTGACTTCTACTTCAAAAACCTCAGGTTTAGGAGGTATGCTTTGAATTGGTTGAACTGTGAGTGGCGGTGCTGGGGGTAACTCTAGGAAATCTTGGAATTTTCCTTGCCGAATGAATCTGTGCACTTATCCCTGAACACCAGCGCAATTCTCAGTTGAGTGACCATGAAATTGATGATATTGACAGAACTGATAAGTGTTCAGAGGAGGGAACGCAGGGTTTCCCCGGTTGAAAGGGTAGCGGATCTCATTTCTGGACGCCGAACTCTCTATTTGCCCAAATGCATCAGTGTATGTAACACAAAGTTTTGGTAGCGTAGCATCCTAGAATCTGGGTATCCCGCTCTTATGTCGTCGAACCTTCGATTATCATTGTTGTATCTTCTATCGCCATTTCCTGATCGCCTATTGTCGTATCCGCTTCTGTTGTCGCCATTATACCTTCCATCACCGTTCCCATTTCTGCCTCTGTTGTCATATGCACCTCTGTTATCATATACGCCTATGTTGCTATATCCACCTCTATTGTCGTTTCTGCCTCTATTATCTTGACCATCTCTTCCTTCATAACCGTCTCTTTTGCCTTGACTCCCTTGCTGACCATCCTGACGCTGATGTTGCACTTGCTCTTGCGTTTTTTGGGAAACCACTGCCGCTGGAGTTGGATTTGCCAACAATGCCTCTAGTTTTTTCTGCTCCATTTTAATCCATTCCCTTTTCATTTCTTCTTGTTCCGCTGGTGAAAAATTGTTTATTGAATTAATGTGCTTCGTTTTTTCTTTCTTTTGGCGGGTTTCTTCTTCTTCTTTCTTCTCTTCATAGGACATCCATTCATTATGCCTATCTCTCATTTCCTTCATATATTTTGGTGGATTCCAATACAAAGCCTGAAACATGGGATCAAACGTCTCCATTGAACTAGTGAACGTCCGCATCTTTTCTTTGTCAGAGAACGTTGTTCCTACTTCACTACAAAGCTTTCTCCATCTCATAATATGACTCTTACAAGTTTCGCCAAACCTCTTTTTCATACCAAACAACTTTTCTACCCCTGGCCGAACTCTGTTTAGAATCTAAGTCGCCAAGAACAACTCCTCCAACTCTCTAAAAGTGCCAATCGATTTTTCTTTTAAACCATCGAACCACGCCAAAGCTTCATCCTTAAGAGTGCCAGGAAATGATAAACACATTATTGGGTCTGACCCTGTCCAATCTTGTAGATCTCTTCTATAACACTTCAAGTGTTGAGCTGGATCTCCTAGGCCGTCAAAGAATGACATGAAGTTGGCTTGATGAACCTTTTGGATACATAGCCGTAAGTAACCTCATCTACAAATGGCGTCCGCTTTGCCTCTGTGATGGCTGTCACCAACTTGTCTTCTTTCGGCGTCTCAATTGCTTTTACAAACTGCTTCTTCATTCGGCGTAGCTCTCTTTTTACTATGTCATTCATTCCTTCTAATTTGTTCGAATCATCGCAACTCTCCTCTTGCCGTTTAATTCCTCCATTCTTGATACTTCCATCTCCCTTTTTTGATGTAGATGCAGCGACTTTTGGCTTCTTAGACTTGCTTCTTTTTGTATGGCGAGTTGTGTGGGTTGAACGATTTCTGCTACGACATTCCATGAATTGTCTATTTTGTTCAGCTAAATCTCGATGACTTTGAAGGATAAGCTCCATCTGAGTTTGCATCTGTAACTGCATATGAGCTTGGTTAATAATGCTCTGCTTAAGGAATTGCTTCAACATATCCTCTGTAGTATTAGCGGTTCCTGCTTTTCCTTCCGAAATCGCTATCGGCGATGTTTTCGATGTCCCAACCATTACTGCTGCTGTGCTGCCACCGCCAACACCTGTTGAAATTTTCCCGTTTATCACATGACCATTGGCAACTGCTCTTGAAGCTAAACCATTTGTATTGGGGCTACCATCTACCGCTCTTGATAACCCTTCAACTGCATGAGAAGTACCGCCAACAACAGCTGCTTCATTTGTGAGTGTAGAAAATGCCTTAGTCTATTTGGGGCACTCAAGAAGTGATTATTATACAGAGGGGCTACCATTGAAGTAAAGAATGGTGTCAGCGGTAACCATCAGCGGTTAACACCCATATGAAGAAGGCGCTGAGCAGGGGAAATGCGGCATAACTCAAGACAGCGGAATGGCACGTCACCGACAAAGGATGATAAAATTGGTGAGCATTTATTATGGGTCAGAACGGTCGGATTGTCAGAGCTGACTTGTTGACTCAGTGGAGTTCGAGTCATTGATCTTATCCAGTCTAGAGCGAAGGGCGCTGAAGAATTGAGGAAGGGCGCTGAATTGGTGAGAAAGGTCAGCGGTATCGAGGTTGGCAGAAATGGACAAATAGTGTCAGAGTCGTATTGTCTGTATTAGCTGTACTCCACCATGTAATTAGCGCCTATAAAAGGCCAAGTATCCCAACTGAGAGAGGGGTTGGACAAGTGAATTCTAGGGTTGATCTATAGAGAGATAAAGAGCTCTTCTTACTCTCCTTAGCTCAATCTTCTAGGGAACATCTTGATATCTTGTAGAGTGTTCATCCTTGGCAAGGTGAGATGCAA
>JAJJMA010244748.1:9302-19483 GCA_023529015.1 Papaver nudicaule
TGCAAGACAACAAGTGACAAAAGTCCCATGAGGATACAAGAGGAGCAACTCTGTTTATCAATGCTTAATGTGAGGAATTAAATGTTGATTCAAGCATGATTTGGTTTTGTAATTTGAACGTTATACACACGTTTTAAGGGAGGATGCTGAAATATGGTTAGGAGACGGTTTGCAGGATTAAGATTAGGATCAGTTATATGGTCAGTTATCTTTGTAAAGACCTGCGTATTTAAAGATGTTGAAAAATCAATGTACTTAGTTTGTTTATTATTACCAATATAATCTCTGTGTTCCTTAGTTTTACTCTCTACTCCCATCTCTATACCATCCCAACAGACAAGAGTTGAATAAAATCACAGAGCCAAATGAATGGAGAATACAAACAATACCTATTTTATTTATTGAACAACCATCTCCTTAAATACACAATACACAGAATGTAACTTACATAACCATACATGATTTGAATAGACAAACTAACTAACTGACTAATCTACATATAACTGATTCATATAAACATATCCTAATTCAACGACCTCCTTTAAACAGGATAATGCAAATTCCAGTTTACATAATTTGTACGTTCAATATTGACTGAACACGCTCAAACTAATTCAAACATCATCATCATAATCATCATAAGAACATCATCATCATAAAACTGCATTTAGTTAACATCACACATAGAGATTACATTGATATGATCTTGATCATAATCATCATAACAACATCATCATCATAAAACTGCATCACTTAACACATCATCATCATCATCATCATCATCATCATCATCATCATCATCATCATAAAACTAACATCGTCATCATTTTATTACAACTTGTTTCTTTACAGGCATTTGCATGCTCCACATTCAATTTTTCACAACAAACCTTGCTTTGTATTTGTCGACAACACCATCTACATTATTCTTGGTTTTGTACACCCACTTAACACCAATCGATTTGTGGCCATAAGGAAGATCAGTTAACTCCCAAATATTATTCTTCTCAATTACCATGATTTCGCCTTCCATGGGTTGCTTCCACTTCAGAGCATGCACAACTTCTCAAACATATGTCAGTAATTTTATGTTGGTTGAGGATAATAATGAAGTTAGTTAGGCCAGTTATATCGGCAATGCAGTTTGGTGTATATGTGTGTGTATTTTGTAATTGATAATGTAGTGAATAAGAAGGATTTTTTTTTTACAAGAGTTGAATAAAATCACAGAGCTAAATGAATGGGGAATACAAACAACCTATTTTATTTATTAAACAACCATCTCCTTAAATACACAATACACAAAATGTAACTTATATAACCGTATATGATTCGAATAGACAAACTAACTAACTGACTAATCTACATCTACGTCTAATCCATTAGTGCACCATTTGGTCACCCACCCGCAATAGGACTAGTGAGCCGGATTTGATCTACGGATTTTGGGCCAAATGCTCACCCCTGTCACGTGCTTGAACAAACTATTCTCTCTATATTTTTTATGAGTAGTTCTACACCGACGCCCTTTTACCTCGTGGAATATCCCGAAGGTCCATCCGATGGTACTCATGCTCCGACTGCAACGTGATATGGACTAGTGTAAAGTGGGGCCCAGACTAAAACTGAATCGTCTTGACCGGGAAATCTCATGGGATAAATCCCTCGGTGAAAATAAAATTTTGTTTTTTTACTCAAACAAATTTATTCTACCATATATACACTGGTTTCTCATTTTCAAAATCAAAACACTGCGCCTCCAACACAGATAAAACATTATCTTTTGGATACTGTACGTGATAGAGTCTCTGATTCTCAAGCAGAATCCCTCATTCAACCAGTCTCACAAGATGAGGTTAGACAAGCTATGTTCTCTATTGGTTCTGATAGAGCACCTGGTTCTGATGGTTTTACAAGTAAGTTTTATAAGTTTTTTTGGGACATTATTGGTGATCATATTTTTGCTTTGGTTAATCACTTCTTTCTTCACAATGAGTTGCATTCTTCGATCAACAAAACCAACATTGCACTTATTCCCAAGATTGAAATCCAACCTTACCAGAGCATTTCAGACCAATTGGACTTTGTAATGTGGTTTACAAAGTCATCTCCATAATTCTGGTCTCTCACTTGAGACCATTACTGTACGAGTAGAAAATCTGCATAGGTACTCGAGGTACCACATCCGTCAGATCTACTCGCACATACAGTGTTTAGTAGAAGTTGGTAGCCCGAAGACATTAAGAACAACATCGAAGATGTGCTGAACAGTAATATAAAGTAAAGTAAAACAATATAGATAAGATAGAAGAATTTCTGTGTATAACTAGTGCTGAGATTACATGAACATAACCCTAAGGAGCTAGAGGAGATTACAAACCTAATCTCTCTCTTGCTACTTAGGCTCAACCAAACAAGAATCCAACCCTTACAATGTTTTCCAAGCTCGCCTTATATAGGGCCGAGCTTGGGTGGTTTACAGCTAATAAAGACAAACGACTCAATCGTGGTGGTGTCAGCCCCTGTCGAGTAAGGCGGTTTATACTCCGAAGCTGGATCCTGGGCTTCGGTCCTCCGACGTTGTCCAAACCCTTTATCCCCGAGTCTTTGCTTCGCTTGCGTGTAGCTTCCTTTCCTTTGCCAATCCGAGACATTGCTGCTGCTTTCCTCGGTGTGGTTCTCTCGGCATGATTATATGCCTGGGATGCGAGACACGTGGTCCGACGGGTTTTACCCCCTACAGTTTGCCTCTTTTCTTATCCGAAGATCGAAGGTGTTCGGAAAAGAAAACTTTTGGCGTTCCGCCTTCTTCGACACGTGTCCTCGTCTTAATTTCTGACTGACACATGTACCTTCGCGTGCCTTTCGAAACCCCTGTCTTTCTTTGACCTTCCTCCTGCCTTACAGGTTTTTTAACTCTCTATTTAAACTCGTCTTGTCGCTTCTTCTTCCTTCTCTTCTCTCTCCGTTCTGCATTTTTTCCAGAAGCGGTTTAATCCTCTATTCTTCGTCTATCAGAGATCATGGTGAGTACTTCGATTTTTTGCCATTGCCTTGGTTTAATCTCTGTTTTCCTCTCTTTAACTTTCTTTTCTGTCGCAGGCTGCCGCCGATGTTTCTGCGAATACTTCAGACGCTATCGTCGCCGAGTTAGCACCTTGCAAATTATTAGATCCTCATAAGATGGGATGGGAAGAAAGGGCTCGTATTTACGGCTTTAAATCATCCCTTTTTTCCTGCACAAGCTTAGGGAAGGAGATTATATCCCCAGAACTGCTCGCCGATCAAAAGTGTAGTGACAGAAGAC
Source organism: Papaver nudicaule (assembly GCA_023529015.1). Classification (NCBI taxonomy): domain Eukaryota; kingdom Viridiplantae; phylum Streptophyta; class Magnoliopsida; order Ranunculales; family Papaveraceae; genus Papaver; species Papaver nudicaule. The sequence goes on from JAJJMA010244748.1 coordinate 12,610, forward strand.
TGATTGTTTCCGGTGAACAACTCGGCGCCGGTCTTCCCATTCCATTGTACAATCCATCCAACCCCCTTTTTTATGCTATTTATTCCAGCATTAACCCTCCCTGTGGGGTAATGCAGTTGAACGGAAACGCCATCCGCGTTATTAGTGAGTGGGTTGCTCGCTCGGAGGGCAAATCATATTATTATAAAAAACTTCCCAAAGGGCTTCGCCGCTCTCCCGAATTCTGGACCGTCAAAAGATTTTTCCAATACTACAGGGTGGAGAAATCTTTATCCAAAGAGAAAGCTCCCTGGAGTGTAAGTTTGGGTAAAATAGCCGATTCTTCAAATCCTCTTGGCGATGTAGATCTTTCGGGATCAAAGAAGAATACGCTTCTTCGCCACTCTAGTGACGAGGCATGGTTTACGAAGCCTATGCTCATCGAGGGTCCTGTTTTGTATGGCTACGAAGACGAGGACAAAAAGGTTGAACGTACGAAGTTTAGCTCGGAACATAATCTCCGTACTGTTGATTTTTATAGAATTTTCTTCTCCGAGGACGAGCGTGCCAAATCTCAGGTGAAGATTGCTCTTGCTAAGAAGAAGGTAAGGCGTATTTTTTGAAATTCCTTTGTCCCTTTTTTGGGGACTTATCCTCACTCAAATTATGTTTTCAGAAAGCGGATAGAGCGAAAGAAAAAAGTCAAGAAGCTTTGGACGAGAGTGATGCTCCGAAGAAGAAGAGGAAGAGATCTTTGAAATCAGCGCCTGCTGAGAAGGGGGAAATTAATCAGGTGATGAACACTTCCTGCCTCAGTTATGCATTAGGTATGGATATTTGCCTCTGTTTAGAACCTGATAAATTGACTGCTTCTCAGCAGAATGATGTGTTAATCGATGGTGGTGATACTGCAAATTTACCCCCTCATGACCCGAGTCGAAAGAAGGCAAAGACCCTGATCACGAAGAGGAAAGGTTCGGATACTGGTCGTCCTACGACCACAGTTGTTACCCGAAGGCGAAAGCAGATGCTTATTATTGACTCGGATGATGAAAACACCGAAGATGATGGGACTCCCAAAGGAAAGAATCTCGACCAAGGGATGCCGAGAATGCTGGATTCCCAGACTTCTGTGCCCTCACAAGGACGCTCCTCCTTTGATGACGAATCTTCTCGCCCTGATCAACCAGAATTGAACTTGAATCAATATGGATCCAACATCGATACTCCACTTGGTGTTTTCGCATCGGATGCGAGTGTTCCGCCGATTCCTAATTCTGTTGGTCAACGGCCAAATTTAGGTTCTTCAAGTCTGGCTACTATAGGTCCGAACGCCCGTCGGGACCCTCCTTTCAATGATCTCTCTAGTCTTTTGAAGGCGCATTCGGTGGATCCTCGGAAGCATCCTATAGACCCTGCTGTGTCTGGGTTTCTTGCTCAAGTTTTTTCTGGTACTTTGGATAAGAGTTCTGTTGCTGCTGTTGCTGCTTATCATTCGCCATTTGTTGAAGCTGTAAGTGTTTTGTTGTTTTTGTTTTGTACGCGTGCTTGTCATGTTACTTATTGATGTTTTTGTCCTTTCCCTGCTTGTAGCAAAAATATCTTGGAAAGTTTTTGCTTGATCTTGCTGATGCCCGAGGCCTGGAGGTTGCTCAGTGTAACAAGGACATTCAACTGTTGAAACAAGGGAAGAAAAACCTTAGGAAAGAAGTGAATGATTTGAAGGAAAGCCTTAAGATTGCTGAGTCCGAACGGGATAGCTTTAAGTTGGAAGTTGATGTGCAGAGGGAGCGAGCTTTGGAACTTGAGAAACAGCTGAATCAGGCTCTCAGTTTGTGTGACCAAAAGGATTCTAAGATTTCTTCTTTGGATAGTTATATCGAGGAGGAGGGGGATCGCGTCTCTTTGTACAGCCGTGAGCACGCCCGGTTTGTGTGTAGGAGCATGGGTATTCAACCGCCCTATTACCCTGATGGCGTGACAGATCCATGTGCCGTGCTTGAGTCTGATAAAGATCTTATTTCGACCTCCGATGTTAAGCTTATAATGTCTGAGTTGGGAAAGGCGAAGCTAGCGGAAAATGCGCAGGCAGCGAATGATCGTGTTATCAGTGGGTTGGGGACCAGAGGTCAAGAAGATGTAAATGCGGAGCAAGAGGTTGATGGTGGCGTTGATTCTCAGGAGCTGGGTGTAGCTGACGAAGGTGCTAGCGAAGAGCCAGAAGGTAATAAAGGTGGTGATGAGAGTGCGAAGGTAGATAACGAGCTTTCTGGCGGTGAGCCGAGGGAGGTGGAGTGTATTGATGCCTCTGATGGAAGCTCCGGGGTTGTTGCTGAGGATGAAGATCCTGTTAATGAGCTTAACAGCATTGTGGTTTCCCAAGGTTTACATCTGTGAAAGCGATAGCGACTTTTGTTTGGCCTTGTTGCGAGAGAATCCCTAGAATACTTTTCTTTGTACTTTGATTATCCCGTTGTGATGATTTTTGTAAGATAGGAAGTGTATCTTCCAGTTTTCTGTTGTCTTGTGGCCACTTTTGCGGCTTGAATATCATGTTTATGCTTTTAAATCTCTTATTGCTGTTCTTCTTCTTTCCTGGCTAATGCGGTTGCTTTAGGTGCAACTTCGGGGCTTACTTCGATGTTAGGGATAGTGAACCAAGCTAGTGGGGGCGTACGGTCACCCCTCCCAAAGGCTTTAAGTTACTCGCGCTGGTTTGAAGCAAAACACTGGCTATTGGTGTCGGGGACACCCATTATATTCTTAATACGTTAGGTAGGTATCGAAGATAGCTGTGTATCCTCCTCGAGGGCATGCTAATGCCCTGATGACCTTTGGCCTTAGCGAATGTAAGTGGTAACGTGGGTGCCCCTTTTTTCAATAATAAAGTAACACAATGGGGGAGTGCCGGTCAAAGCTGGAGCTTAGACATGGCACTTTTCTCTTATCGCGGCCTAAAGTTCAACCCATCCAACTCCTTGACTGTTCCCCCCTGAGAGGGGTCCCTTGGCGGCGTACTTCGTTCCTTATTTCTCAGGACGAAGTAGCTGCCTCGGGGTTCCATCTTCCTCTATAGGTAGATGTTAATCCCATTCATAGTCCCCCGGCTCCCGAGGACGTTTTCTCCTCGTGGCCGTTTGTAGTGAGTACGAATGCATCGTTGGCTTATGTAGCCTTGATTCAAAGTGCTCACCGCTATCGGGGTGTCTTGTGGGTAGAAGACCGTGCCATATAACTCGTAGGGCCCTTACGGTTTATATGTGCACTAGCTCTTATTTTGGCGTTTTTGCCTCGGCGTTACAGCCTGTTTTGTGTGTTCGGCGTTTTTGCCTCGGCGTTACAGCCTGTTTTGTTCGGCGTTTTTGCCTCGGCGTTACAGCCTTTTTTCTTTGGACTGACGTACTGACTACAGGCGTAGCTGTGCGAAGTTGCTTGAATGTGTTCTTGCTACCTCGGTTCCTTCTTGTAGTTTTTATCGTTGGTTGTGAGAACTGCTTCTTATTATCACACCGTCGATTAATTTCGTTGTGTGCTTTCCTGATGATTTTTCATACATATCCTATTTTGGTGTTTTTGTGCAATATGGTGAACGGAGTCAGTATGTTCGCTAATATCGGTCGCTTGAGTGCCGAGCTTTGGCTTCGTTATTGGTGTCTATTGTGGTAGGCTGCGTCTTCGATCGTAACTTCGCTGTTGTGCTACTTGTATATGATACTCAGGATAGCGTTTGTTTGCGTTACTACTTATTCGGTTTGGTATGATGTTATCGATTGATTTCTATTCGGTTTTGGAATTTTAAACGTCAGCGTGGGAATTCGTGAAGGATGCGGTTACTTTATTGGATAGTGTATAGTTATGGCGTTTTTGAAGTGGTGCGTTTTTTAAGGGAACCAAAATTATAACGTCTGCCTTTTGATTGGACTTCTCAGTTGGGCGGTTTTTCGAAACCCTAGTATAAAAGGTGATGTATTCTTTCTGTTTGTTACTTGTGACTATCTGAAAATATTTGTTGTCTGATTTTCTTTTCTTTGTGTTCTACTTTGTGAAGAAGTTATGGCTGACAGAGGGAAAGCTCCCCTGGAAGAAGGAAATGGTGAAATGAACTCGAGAAGCCGTAGAGAACAGATTCGCCAGATAATGGAGATGGAAGCCGATTTTTCTAATGCCAGCTCTTCTAAGAGGGAGAGTAATCCTGACAAGGTTATTCGTCTGTTTAATAGTCTTATTGAAAGTGATGAGAAAATCAGGGAGCGAAGAATGAGGGAAGATGGTGGTTCAGTATATGACTATCGTATGTATGAAACTAGATCCTTCTTTCGTCGTCATAGCGAGGAAATTTTGTCGATGCTTAAGGATGGCCTTGCCTTTCCTGATGAGGAAGCAGATGTGAAGGTTGAAGTAAAAACAGAAACTAATGATGTGAGTTCGCCTGCTCCTGCCGCTATTCCTTTGGTCAATGAGCCAGTCGCTGCCGAAGAGGAGTTTATCCCGGAGGTTGTTTTTTGGGAGGAAGGTGCTGCCGCTATTCCTGCTGGTGTTCCAATCATCGATGTGGATTTGCTCGAGGATCTTGACGAAGATCGAAGTACCGTTGCCGGACGACTTCGGAATAGGCGTAGGAATAGGAGAGGCTGACTTTTAACTTTGCTATACCAGTATCTTTTGTGTTATTTGTTTTATTGCTGCTATCTTAGTTACTTTTTCAATGTGCTTTCCGAATGAATATTTTTGTTGGCTGGTTCAACTAATTATGTTAGTGCGCTGCTTATCGTGACTTTCTTACGTTACTTTTGGACTGAAAATCTAACGTGTGATACCAACTGCTCTTCGTATCCTATATCTTTTGTTTTTCTGGTTCGGAACATCAAAACTACTTCGTATAGACTTAATTGATGTTAGTTGTTTTGTTGTAATTTTTCTGACTGTGAGGATTTGGGTTTGTGAATTTGTTCCTTTAGAACTGCTGCTATAAGTGCTTCGTGTTATACTAGGTACATATTAGCAAGGCTGTTATTGAGTAATTCCTGTAATTAAATGTATCGTGATTATAACGGCGCGCTATGCTTGCTATATGGTGAATGCTTTTCATGCCCCACTGTTTGTTTTTCTTCGGAGCCTTCCCGAGTTATTTTTGGTACCGACTTCAAAAATACGCTTTCCTGATGGTTTTGTCAAAACATGAAATTTTTTTTTTAAAAAACCCTTAAATTCATTTATTTTCTGTAAGCTGATTTGTCCTAAGCTGGAGATGCATTCATATGGATAAATCAAACTTTCAAAGAGACTTTTTCAGAGTTAGGAAATGCTTAGCGAAGGCGAGTAGGCTGATCTGCTACACTTTTGGGTCCGTGTTCACCGAACCTTGGTGCTCCCTTTTAAACTTTCACCATTGTCCCAAGACGTGCTCTTGCTCCTCAAGCGAGCTTGCGTTGACGTTTGCCTTGCTTCCACACTTTGTGCCACGTTATTTTTAGTGTCTTACTCTTTGGTTGGGAGGTAGACTCGGTAGCTCCCGAAGGTGCGTGAACTGTTCTCTGTCAATGAAAAAGCGAAGTTGATTCTGTGCCGTGACACAGTTCTCGGTAGAATGTCCACGAATTTTGTGAAATTGACAGTAATCCTTTGAATTTTTTGTATGCTTCGGCTGATTTCCCCTGCTGCGGGGATATCTGATTTCGCCAGCGAATTCTGATTGCTCCACGATCCGAAGGGCCTCCTCGATAGATACACAGAGTTTTGGGAGCTTTTTGCCATAAAATGTGGGTATTCCTGATTTAATCATCCCACCTATTCTGTTTCCTTGTCCTTGGTGGCTGTTATTTCTTTCATACTCGTTCCTGAGGTTGCTTTCTCTGTCGTCATTGTCCTCTTTATTATAGTGGTATTTTCTTCCTCCGAACTTCCCTTCGTTCCTGTAGCGATCACTATTGTCATGTCTTCCTCGCTTTAATGAGTCTACGAATGGAGTATGTATTGTTTGACCTCGGTCTACAAGTGTTAAGCACATTCTAATATGCACAGTTGGGTCTCCTGGTTCATCGAAGATTGGCGCGAAAGTAGGCATAACGCGCTTTGCAGGAATCGCCAGTGAGAGAATTTCTTGATTTGGAGATAAGCGATTAATATCATTCGTGACTTGCGTAAACTTAATTCTGTCGCGTGGCTGGGCTCCGTTGTCGAGAAGCTCCGCTCGGAGTGCCTTGATTTGGTCCAGCATTTCCTTCTGTATGGCTCTGTCCTGAGCGCCTTTCTTTGCTTGGTTATTTTCTCGGCACACTTGTACGCTCTCATTTAGATATGCTTCTGGTTCAGTTCTTGTATTTGATATAGGGGTTCCGTGGCTTTTGCTGACGCCTCTGGTCTTGTCGTATGTTTTGAATGCCGAATCCCCCTTCGGATGAGTTACATTGTTTGGCCTAGAATGTCCTTTTCTGGCTCCTTTGTGGTTTGACGCCGATTTTTCCGCTACCTTCTTGTTGGCCTCGGCCAGCTGTTTCTTTAGCTCTTTTATTTTTCTATTTTTCAGGATTAATTTTTTGAATTGTTTAGCTCTGACTGTATTTACTTCGGTAGGATGTTGCTCGGGTATTTCACCGCTTTCTTCTTGTATTTGATGCTGACTTGACTCTTCTGTTTCTGGGAATCCGTTTCCTTCGGGACCTAAATCTTCTACCACTACTTCTTCATTTATATGCTCTCGGTGTTGGACTGTGCTAGCCGCTACCTCGGGAGATAATCCTTTACTGGTTGGAAATCTAGTGTTGTGCTGTCTGGAAGATCCGGTTCCGTGCCTCGAGGAACCTACTCGCTGCTTCGGGGCGTATTCCGAATTGGAAGCCATTTTATCGATGACCTGTCAAGAAACAAAAAACCCGTGAGGTCCAAGGCGGCTAGC
>JAJJMA010244757.1:0-10733 GCA_023529015.1 Papaver nudicaule
CCCCCCCCCCCTTTTTTTTGGTTACTTAAGGATTCAATTATTGAAATAACATACCATTGTCTTCTCGTGGACGAACTTGTTCTTACCATTATATTATATTATCATATATTGTGAAGGTTTAGAGCTTAAGTATATTTGTGCGGTTTCGACACGCATCAAATTTTGGCGTCGCTGCCGGGGAGGCAATAGCGTTTGTTATTTTATTTTTGGGTTCTATTTCACTATTCATATACTCATATTTGAGTCTCTTGTTTCAGGTACTTATCTCTGGCACCGAAACGTTGGGAATACGAACGTTGCGGTATTGTTACTCGCCGAGGGACAGTGCTACAAGTGCCTCAAAGAGCAGAGATTCCAGACGAACATAATCTGGAAACCGAAGAAGAAATTGAAGTAGAAGAAGTGATGGCTGACAAGTCACTTAGAGAACTCGCTTCTCATAAGCTCGATGAGCAACGTTGGTGTATCCAAACATCATCAAAGTTTGAGATAAAACCAGGGTTGATTAGAGAGCTTCCTAAATTTCACGGACTGGCTAATGAAGATCCATGCAACCATTTGATGGAATTTCACAACATTGTTCATGCCATGCTTCCCAATGATGATGAACATGAAGATGGAGCCATGCTGAAGGCTTTCCCATTTTCAATGCTAGGTTCGGCAAAGGATTGCTTTACTATTTGTCTCCAGGGAGCATTACGACTTGGAAAGCAATGAAACAACTCTTTTTAGAAAGATATTTTCCTGCTTCCCGAGCCACTCAAATCAAGAGGGAAATATCGTCAATTCGCCAATTGTCGGGAGAGACGTTGTTCGAGGTCTGGGAACGTTATAAGAAGTTGGTGGCAAGCTGTCCACACCACCAAATGAGTGATACGCAAATTCTTCAAAATTTCTACGAAGGATTGCTTCTCCCAGATCGGAACCTCCTCGATGCTGCAAGTGGAGGAGCATTTATGAGCAAGACAGAAACAACGGCCAGGGAATTGATAGCATGGCAGCTAACTCTCAGCAATTCTACAACCGTGCTGAAACTCTTGTCAAGAAAGTGAATGAGGTAAGTACATCTTCCGATCTTTATCAGAGAATGGATAATCTAACTGCTATGATGCAACAGGTTGCAGTTGCGGTTCTACCGCAAAATTCAACAAGTCAAGAGGGAAGTGAGCAAGCTAATGCTGTATATCCAAATCATCAAAGGCCTAGATATGATCCATACTCTAACGTTTATAATCCAGGATGGAGAGATCACCCCAATTTCAGCTATGCCAACAAGCAAGTTGAGGTTCAACAGCCCAATTACAACCGCAACAACGGGTTCCAACAACAATTTCAGCCACCGCAGCAACAACAAAACCAAGGTCCCAACATGGAGGATTTGCTGAAGTCATTCATGCAAAGGACTGAGAATGCGGTGAAGGACTTACAAACACAAGTTGGAAGTATAGCGGCCGAGGTGAACCAATTGAAGTCACAGAATAGTGGGAAACTCCCTTCTCAGCCTATCATTAATCCTAAGGATACGGCTAATGCGGTGACATTGAGAAGTGGTACACAAACTGTGCAACCAGAAGACAAGAGCAACAACGTTGTGGGTTCAAGTTCAGCTGAACCCGACAAAGAATCAGAAAGTCTTCCTAAGACTAATGAGGTACCTAATAATGCTTCCAAAACTCCTGTTTCTACTTATGTTCCTCCTTTGCCTTTTCCTCGCAGGTTTACTACTTCCAAAAAGGCGGAATTCGAGAAACAGATTATGGAGATAATCAAGAAGATTCATGTGGGAATCTCACTCACAGATGCTGTCAAGCTGATCCCTAAGTTCGCCAAAGTGGTCAAGGACCTTTGTACCAACAGGAAAAAGCTCACCGGTAATGAGGTAATGAGTGTGGGGGAGAATGCCTCTGCTGTCTTGCAAAGGAAACTCCCACTCAAATGCAAGGATCACGGTAGTTTTGATATTCCTATTATGATTGGTAATACTAGGATTAGCAAAGCAATGCTAGATTTAGGAGCATCAGTGAGTGTTATGCCTGCATCTGTTTATGAGTCTCTCAATTTAGGTCCTCTTAAGGAAACTGGTGTTGTTTTACAATTGGCTGACCGTTCTAATGTCTACCCTAAGGGTGTTGTTGAGGATGTTCTTGTGCAGGTTAACCAATTGGTATTCCCAGTGGACTTTTGTGTGTTGGAGATGAATGATGGATCCTCGGATTCGTCAATTCCTTTGTTATTGGGACGACCCTTCATGAAGACGGCGAAAACCATCATTGATGTGGGGAATGGAACATTGACAATGGAATTCGACAAAGAGAAAATACACTTCAATATTTTTGATACAATGAGATATCCTAGTGATGTGCATTCTTGTTTTTCTCTTGATGTGATTGATGATTTGGCTCAAAAGATGTTTGAGTTGAATGGTTCCGATACTTTAGAAACTGTGCTTACTAAGAAAGTTAATAGTTCTTTAGAATGTGGTGATGAGATTGAAGAAACCATTGGTTCTCTCAGTACATTACCACAAAAATCAGCAGTTGAGACTTTGTGTTATATTGCTTTACCACCACCTGATAAGAAAATTTTGCCATCTGTTTTGCAGGCTCCTAAACTAGAGCTGAAACCTCTTCCGGATCACTTAAAATATTTATATTTGGGTGAGAACGAAGAGTTGCCAGTGATAGTAGCTAAGGAACTAACTGATTTGCAAGAGAAAAAGCTTCTTCGGGTGTTGAGGGATTACAAGGCAGCCATTGGATGGACGATTGCTGATATCAAGGGAATAAGACCTTCTATTTGTATGCACAGGATACTTCTAGAGGAGGGAGCAAAACCAACTAGGGAAGCTCAACGTCGTTTGAACCCTCCTATGATGGATGTAGTCAAGAAGGAGATAATCAAACTATTAGATGTGGGAGTCATTTACCCCATATCTGATAGTAAGTGGGTGAGCCCGGTTCAAGTTGTACCAAAGAAGTCGGGTGTCACAGTGGTGCAGAATGATGAGAATGAACTTGTCCCAACTCGTGTTCAAACGGGTTGGAGGGTTGTATTGACTATCGAAAACTTAATGCTACCACTAGAAAAGATCACTTTCCTTTACCTTTTATTGATCAAATGTTAGAACGTTTGGCTGGACACTCACACTATTGTTTTCTTGATGGTTATTCAGGTTACAATCATATTGTGATTGCACCGGAGGATCAAGAGAAAACAACATTTACTTGCCCGTTCGGAACATTTGCTTATCGAAGGATGCCTTTTGGTTTGTGTAACGCTCCGGCTACCTTCCAAAGGTGTATGGTTAGTATATTTTCAGATTATGTAGAACGCATGATAGAAGTTTTTATGGATGATTTCAGTGTATATGGTGATTCCTTTGACCATTGCTTGAACAATCTTACAAAAATTCTTGAAAGATGCGTTGAAACGAATCTTGTGCTTAATTGGGAGAAGTGCCATTTTATGGTAACTCATGGCATTGTTTTAGGCCATATTATATCTTCTAAGGGACTAGAAGTTGATAAATCTAAGATTGATCTTATTCGTGCTCTAACCCCTCCCACTACCGTGAGGGAGGTTCGTTCTTTTCTTGGTCACGCAGGATTTTATCGTAGGTTCATCAAGGACTTTTCCAAAATTTCATCACCATTGTGCAAATTGTTGCAAAAGGATGTGGCATTCAACTTTGATGAGAAGTGTTTGGAGGCATTCAATCGTTTGAAAGAACTTTTGATTACAGCCCCAGTTCTTCGTCCACCAGATTGGAGCAAACCATTTGAACTTATGTGTGATGCTAGTGATTATGCTGTTGGTGCGGTATTGGGACAGCGTATTGAGGGAGTACCTCATGCCATTTATTATGCTTCTAGAACACTTAATGATGCACAAATCAATTACACCACTACTGAAAAAGAGTTCTTAGCCATTGTATTTGCTTTGGAAAAGTTTCGTTCTTATTTGATTGCCACTAAAGTTGTTGTGTTTTCTGATCACGCAGCTCTTAGGTACCTACTTGCAAAGAAAGAAGCGAAACCAAGGCTGATTCGTTGGATACTACTCTTACAAGAGTTTGATCTTGCAATTAAGGATAAGAAAGGCATTGAGAACACAGTTGCTGATCACTTGAGTCGTCTTACTGTAGACGAAGAAGCTATCCCATTGCGTGAAAGCTTCCCGGATGAGCAACTATTCTTACTTGGAAGTTCAGAACCATGGTACGCTGATATTGTGAATTATTTGGTTTCCAAACAAATTCCCAAAGAGTTGTCTCGTGCTGAGAGAGACAAGTTGAAGAAGATAGCAAATCAATATATTTGGGATGATCCATATTTGTGGAAACATTGTAAGGACCAAACAATACGAAGGTGCGTGCCTGATTCTGAATTTCAGTCTATTCTTTCTTTTTGCCATTCTTATGCATGTGGAGGACATTTTGGGTCCAAAAGAACCGCACTCAAGGTTCTTGAGAGTGGATTCTATTGGCCTACCTTATTCAAAGATGCCTATGTATTTTGTGCGACTTGTGATAGATGTCAAAGAACGGGCAATCTAGGTGCTCGAAATCAAATGCCACAAACATATATTCAATTCGTTGAAGTGTTTGATGTTTGGGGCATTGATTTTATGGGCCCTTTTGTCAATTCTTTCGGCAATTTTTATATTCTCCTTGCTGTGGATTATGTCTCGAAATGGGTGGAAGCTATAGCCACCCGTACTAATGATTCAAGAGTGGTTTCAGATTTTGTTAGAGAGTACATTTTTGCAAGGTTTGGAACCCCAAGAGCTATAATCAGCGATGGAGGAACACACTTTAGAAACAGCCTTTTCCAAGGATTGTTGAAAAAGTATAATGTAACTCACAAGATTGCTACTCTGTATCATCCACAAACAAACGGGCAAGCCGAAGTGTCGAATAGAGAGGTGAAATCTATTCTTGAGAAAACAGTTAACACCACAAGAAAAGATTGGAGTTCACGTCTCAATGATGCTTTATGGGCTTATCGGACTGCATATAAGACACCCATTGGGATGTCTCCATATAGGATTGTGTACGGGAAACCGTGTCATCTACCTGTTGAAATCGAGCACAAGGCTTTTTGGGCTATCAAGCAATGCAACATGGAGATGGATGGTGCAGGGAAACAAAGGAAACTCCAACTTAGTGAGCTGGATGAGATTCGTAATGAAGCTTATGAAAGTGCACGAATTTACAAGGAGAAAACAAAGACCTTTCACGATAAGATGATTTCTCGAAAACACTTTAGTGTTGGACAGAAAGTTCTTTTGTTTAATACTCGTCTTTCTTTATTTCCTGGTAAATTACGTTCTCGTTGGATTGGTCCTTTTGTTGTGCTTCACGTTTTTCCTTATGGTGCAGTGAACATTAAGAGTGTGGAAACGGGACAAGAGATGAAGGTGAATGGGCATCGATTGAAACCATATTATGAGTCATTCACATCCGAAGTTGTGGAAGAGATCAATCTCATTAATGATATCCCTCTGGAGGAATCATAGAGACATTACGTCAGGCTGATGACGTTAAAACAAGCGCTACATGGGAGGCAACCCATTTATTTGTATCTAATTTTGCTGTTTTGTTTTGTTCTTTTCGCAGAGAGATGAGATGATGCTTAATGGGAGTCAACCCATTCAATTTCGCTTAGTGGGAGTCAACCCACTGGATTTCTAACGCATTTGAACTCCATTGGACGAGCCAATCTACATTGAGGACAATGTAGAGTTCAAGTGTGGGGGAGGTAAGTCCTTATTTCTCACTCTCTCAAATGGCGAAAAACAGAACTGCCAAAGGCGAAAAACAGAACAGCCAAAAAAAAAAAAAAAAAATGGCAAAAAACAAAACAGACAATAAAAAAAAAAAAAAAAAATGTGGAAATTGATTTTGGGCATGTTGGTTATTCCTAACCTCAGAAGCTCGCTAAGGGGTGACCCTTATCTTTAACAAAATAGAACGCAGATTTTCTTTCTCTTTAAGATCTGTTTCTATCTTCAGCAGAACAGATGAGGCAGAGCAGAGGAAATTGAGCAGTTGGGGTTGAACTTATGGCTAAGGGATGACGCTAATGAAGATGGAAATGGTGCTTTGGGAGTCATGGCAGCAGTTCCAATTGAAACAGATGAAGGTGTTGTGGTTATGGAGTTGCTGGTGGCTTAAGAAGACATCAATCAGTACATTTGGAGTTAATTTGAAGTTCAGAAACTTGGGTTATGCTTGATTGTGATTGTGAATGAATGTATGTTGCAGGGAAGGAGAAGTGAGACTTATATAACATCAACAGAGTTACACCTACAACATCAAAAATGTGCATATTAGCTGTTTGAGGAAGTGACTGAACTACCAGTTCAGTTTAGTCAAGGTTCTGTGTGGCTGGTTGCAGAGGAGACAGAGATGCAAGAGCTGTTGGTGATGGTGCTGCAGTGGGCTCTGGTCTGAAATGGGTGTGAATGGAAGACCTGGTGGTGATAGCAGTGCAATGAAGATGGGGTTACTGTGGTGTTGCTGCTGTGCGGTGGTGGTGCAGTTCTGGTGTTGGAGGAAGTAGTGAAGTTGGTGCTGTGTGAGCTATGGTGCTGGTATTGCAGGTTTTAATGATGAATGGCAGTTGTTGGAGTTGCTGTGAGTGAAAATACCGCAAGGATCAGGTGGCTTCGGGTTGAGTGCAGCTTGGTGATGAAGGAAGTAGTGAAGTGAGTGCTGCTGCTAGTGAATTCAAGGGTGTGGTTGCAGCTGTTATGGTGTGCTATTTGGTGTGTGGCATGAGAGTGCAGGTTGTTGTTGCAGCTAGAGCAGTGGAGGAATGATTGGATGTTGCAGTTGGCAGTGATGTGAGAGTAGCTGTTACTGTGCAGCTGTTGTTGCTGTGAGTGTGCTTGAAATGTGAAGGATTGCTGGAGCTGTTGTGAGAGATGGTGGTCTGTGTATGGTGTTGTGGGTTCAAATGGCAGGATAAGAAATGGCTGTGCTGGAACGGATGGCAGTGCTAAGAGTTGGATGTTTGAATGGAGGATGGCTGAAATGGTTGAGTGCATTGCTGTTGGTGGTGATTGTGCTGTGAAGAAGATGATGCTACTGCTGCTGTAACAAGAGTACAGTGCAGTTGAAGGTGTGAGTTGTTGACCTGGGCATGAAGGATGTGCAAGTGTGGTTTAAGGCTTGTGATGGTGGTGCTGTGGAGAGAGCTTGGGCAGCAGTAACATTGTCAGTTTTGTGTGCCAAGCTAAATTAAGCTGGGCTTGAGGAGTTAGCTGGGCTCATATAGATTTCTCAGTAGGCCAAGTGAAGATTATTCTTTTCAAAAAAAAAAAAAATAAATAAAAAATTGGGTGAAAAACAGAACTGCCCAGAGAAAAAAAAAAATTGGGTGAAAAACAGAACTGCCCAAGGGTGAAAAACAGAACTGCCCAGAAAAAAAAAAAAAAAAATTGTTTGTTTACTTGAGGACAAGTAAAGACTAAGTGTGGGGGAATTTGATAGGTGCGCAAAATACCTATTCAAGAGTACCTTAATCATGCACTTTAGTCGACTTGAGCCTCATACATTAATTGTTTTACTCGTTTTCTATTTTGTATGTAATTTGAATAATATTCAATAAAATGAAGCAGAAACTCTATTTACAAGTTGGTGCCTCTAGGATGGTCGAGTCAAGTACAAGAGAAGAGTAAGGCTACAAAGGTGTCGCAAGAGAATCACTAAGGGGCATCCACAGTTAATGAAGGCAGCCAAGGACAATTACTAGAGCACTCAAAGCAAGTTACTCAGGGCTGCCACGAATTCAAAGGATTACAGGGGCACCAAATGGTGCAGCTGAGTAACCGGGTTACTCCCAACCTCAGAAGCTTGCTAAGGGGTAACCCTTATCTTTAATAAAGCAGACAGATTTTCAGATCTGTTTTGTTTATGCGTTTCAAATACAGAAGCAGAGCAGGGAGGAAGAGGAGAGACAGAGCAGAGAGAAAGGAGGAATTGCTGCTGCAGAGACGACGGGGATGATTTCCAGAGATGGAAGGAGGTCAGTGGCAGTTGGAAGAGAAGAGAGAAGACGGGAATTCTGTTCATGGCAGCAGAAAATGGTGAAGAAGCAGATGATGGCGAGATTAGTGTGGTTCAGGTGTGGCTATACTGCAGTAAGGAAGAAGATGGGTTGCTGATGATGATTAATGGGTGAAATTGCTGCTGTGGGTTCAATTTAGTGGCAACAGGAACCACAGATGGGATGATTTGAGCTGCCGATTGAATACAGAAGAAGAATTGAAGGATTGAGAAGAACTGAAGGTGTATTTGAGGTCATAGGCTAATTCAGAGCAATGGGTTCTGTTTGATTTTTGTTCTGAGTGATTGTATGATATGATCTGAGAAGATTTGTGATGGCTGTGATTTGAGTTGAAGTTGAGTTGCGGTGTCAGTCTCGCACGTCCGACGGAGATGAAGGAGGAGGATGAAGATGTGCGACTGGCACGTGTGGAGGTCGAAGCGTGTGACTCGCACAAGCTCAGGCAGATGCTGGGCTGTCTAAGTTGGGCTCAGGGTTACTGGCGAGTTGGGCCTGGCTGTGTTGGGTCAGTTTTAGTGGGTTTCGAGTTTGGACTTGTTTTTGGAAATCAGAAGTGTTTTGGAAATAGGGGTGAGCAACGGTGCGGTTCTTGCGGTTTAGGGGGTCCCCACGACCGCACCGTCAAAAGGTGCGGTTTGAAAAATCAAACCGCGACCGCACCGTGCACCGCCGGTTTTTAGAACCGCGGTTTTGCGGTTTGGTCGCGGAGACCCCGCGGTTTTAAATTAAAAAGTAAAACTTGAGCGAGGAAAGCTATCTCGCTTTCCCTATTTGAGCGATAAAGCTTTCCTCGCTTCAATAAAATAAAAAAAAATATAAGTAGGAATATATAGGGGTCCCATTTTCATAGCTTCTGGATCACATCTCTTTCTTCTTCTCTTCATTTCCCCTTCTTCTTCTTCAAATCAAAGATCAATACACTTTCCGCAGTAAAAGAAAGGGATACCCTCACCATTCCTCAAAAGTTTATTTCTCCGTTAATTTTACAGCAAATCTCAAAACCCATAAAAAAAATCACCAACAGACTAAGAAATTCTCTCTTGGGAGAGATCAGTAATGGCGGATCTAATGTCTCATCATAGATCTACAACAACAACTGACATTTTCGGTGATCCACTAGATTCAAAACCACTTTGGTTCAAGCCAAATTCATTCCTTCAACCAAATTTCAATCCTGAATCATACATATCAGATCTAAGAACATTTGTTCCATTCGATAACTTACGATCAGAACTTCAATCTCATCTCTCGTCACTAAAATCAGAACTAATTGAGCTTATCAATCGTGATTATACTGATTTTGTTAATCTTAGTACTAAATTAGTTGATATTGAATCGTCTATATCACGTATGCGTGCTCCGTTAAAAATTTGAGAGATAAGATTTTGTTGTTTAGAGATAGCGTGGAAGGTTCGTTATTAGGGTTACAGAATGGGTTGAGGAAAAGAGGTGAAGCTGAGAATGTTAGAGAACTAGAAGTTTTGGAAGATAGGGTCACCCGGGCATAGTTTGGCTATCCCTTAGTAACGGTGCGGGTAAATCCGCGGTTTTCATGGGCCAACCGCAACCGCCCCGCTAAATGATGCGGTTTGAAAAATGGAACCGTCACCGGCCCGTTGGATGAACGGTTTGGTTCCAAACCGCAGATTTGCGGGGCGGTTCGGTCCAAATCCGCGGTTCCGGTGGTTTTGCTCACCCCTATTTGGAAAGGGTTTTAGGTTTGGGTGTGAATAAAAGGGAGAAGTTTTACAGAGAATGAGATATCACGCAACTTTTGGAGAAGAACTCCTGGCACGTTTCCCGAGGCAGTGAAGAACAAGGGTTTTGGCACGATTTTCGAGGTGGAACCTTGGGAGAAAGATTGGTGCTTATTCATCAAGGGTTTTTATGATTTCTTTCACTTTCATATTATTTTATTTAGCTTTCAAACACATTATGAGTAGCTAATTTAATTGTTATTGGTTAAGGATGTAGTCCTAAATTGCAAAAGACATGCTTTTTGATTAATTATGAAGTAAAACCTTATTCATATCATTATCGTCTCTATTTTACCGTATGATTGAGTGTATGATTGATGTATTACACTAGGTTTAGATGCCTTATGATTCAAGTGGCTAATTGGGTTAAATTGTATCTACAACCATTGCTAGAATTAGGTATGAGATACGAAATAGTCGATTACCTATTCACTTTGTAGCACAACATGATTCTTGAGGTGGTGATAGCTTTGAGAATCATGTGTAGGATATTGCCTATGTTGAATGAACCATTCATGGTGGTTCATTGCATTGATTAGTCTATTTCATGGAATTTAATGCTCTTAGAGAGTTGAACTCGATTACTCATGGTGTCGAGTTATACTCTAAGTAGGATTCATGCATACATCGTTATGGTGCATGATGACTCAAGGAAATTGCGGAATATATTTGCGATGAATTATTCTAGGACTTTTGATGATGATAGAATAAGTAGAGACTTCATATATTATTTCATATTCATGTTGAGCAATTGAAGACGAAAACCTTAACCAATATTCGTTATTCCTGATTTCATATTATTCTCTCTTATTTCATATTATTCTTTGCTTTCATTTATTTGCTTTACTTTATTTTACTTTGAGTTACAAACAACAAACAAACCCCCCCTTTTTGGTTACTTAAG
>JAJJMA010244757.1:10833-22864 GCA_023529015.1 Papaver nudicaule
CCCCCCCCCCCTTTTTTTTGGTTACTTAAGGATTCAATTATTGAAATAACATACCATTGTCTTCTCGTGGACGAACTTGTTCTTACCATTATATTATATTATCATATATTGTGAAGGTTTAGAGCTTAAGTATATTTGTGCGGTTTCGACACGCATCAGCTTCCACCACAACTCAAGATGAACACCTAATTCAATCCTTGTCTCCCAGCCCCGGAAATGAGTCGTCGACGCTTCAAATACTTCAAAACCCAAAGAAGAAAAAGAAGTCTAACTAGCTGCAATGTGACCGGTATTGTCTGAGTGCTGGGGTCGATAACAAATTCCCTCTTATTTCAAATTCACAGGTATTTCATACCCTCAAACTACCATGTCTTTGGAGGATCTTCGCCGAGATTGCCAAAGTGAAACTCGAGTTGTCGTCGCCTTTGGTCAACTTGGATTTGGGCTAAAGTTTCCATTGTATAACCCCAGTAACACCTCCATCCTTGACCTCCTCCAGCGCATCGACAAGAGTCCATTTCAACTTACCAACAATTCCATTTGAATATGATGGAGTGGAATATTTGCCGAGAAGGGAAGACAAACTACCCTCATCTCACTAGAGACGCCCAGTTTGTCTCCTATGATCTATACTCCTTAGAGAATTTCATGCTTCAATGCGAGGTTTAACCGTGACAGAAAGGGAGAACCATGGGCTTATCGACTTGTCTGCAAAAGAACTCTTGGAAATAAGTTCCTCAGCGACGTTGATAAGACGAGTTCTTCCGTCGTTCATACTATGCGTCATAGCAATGAGAATGGTCGGAATAGACTTCCTTGCTGGGTTGAAGGATCCTGGTTAAAGGGTTGGCTCGACGAGGAGAAGACAACCTCTCGCACTGACTTCGCCGAAGGTCATGAGCGTTTCGCCAATTACAAATTCTTGGAGGTTAGCTGGACCGAAGAAGATCAATATCAGAATAAAGAGGGTGTTATTGAGAAAGATGCTGAGGGCCATTGTCTCAAATTTCCTCAGTATACAACAGAAGATGTTAAGAAGGCTACCAAAAAGTCTTCAAAGAAAAGAAGTTGAGTAGCGACTGAAGGCACATATCAGGTAACAAACATTCTCATTGGTTTTTGAATATATATATATATATATATATATATATATTTGCCTCTTTTTGTTTCCAGATCTGGATGACAAAGTTGATGTTTGATTTGCAGAATCCTACTAAGGAAAAGACTCAACAACAAAAGAACGCTGAGCTGCGAAAGAACATACAACGTATCTCGGCGAAACAAACGTCAGCGAACAAGCTTAAGAATGAAGTTAATCAAGAAAAACAACCTATCAAAAGTTTGAACACTGCTGAAGAGTTGCCTCAGCGTACGAGCTTTGTAGCTGATCCAAAAAAAGGAGTCGATGAACCAAAGAAGCATGTCACTGAACCAAATAAGAATGATACTACTCCAAGTGTCTCTCAAGAAACTGGTAAAGTAAATAATAGAAATACTGATGAAGAAAGACCGGACCAGGATTATGAAGATCATCACTTTGAGTCTGGCGTAGGAACGTCGAATCAGTCTGAAGGAGAACGAGAAATGGTTATTGGAGAAAAGAAGTTGGTCGACGAAACCACCATTCAAGAGTTTCCTCTCTCAAATATTCTAGCTTTGAAAAAGATGCCCCTCGTCCATAAGCCTGTTAAACTGAGAAGGGGGTGCACCGGCGAAGTAGTCAATAAGCTTGCAGAATCTTTTACTACTCTGATCGACCGTGCAGATCGCCGAGACTCATTGTACTATGAGACTATGGCGAAGTATAGTACACATGGGCTCGTCGACAAACCTCAACTTTCTACCATCGCCCCCAACTTGACTCCTCAAGAGCACTTTAACCTTATTACAGCGGCAATTACTGTCATTGTCACTCTTTGCTTTGTTCTCCAAACTCTGTTTCTTACTAATTTCATTTGCTCTTGCCTCAGGGATACCAACAATCATTGAGTCTTATTGCTACCACCGAGAAGCAAGAAGACATGATCAATGAGTTAAAGCGAGAGGTCTATAAGCTCCGGGTTGATCTTCAGAATGAAAAGGCAAGAGCTGAGAAACTGCGTGAATCTAGACAAAAGAACGCCAACGAGTTGAAAAAGCTCCAAGGTAAGAACCCAAATTACTTCTTTACCTTTCTACTATTATATCTTTTACTTTCTTCGAGACCTTTATCCATTACAAGGTCGTCGACAGCATCATGACAACCAACTAAAGTGAGCCGAATCTGCAATTGAAACTCTTGTTCATGCTAACGCTAGGCAATGTAACATATTGTTCGATTTTGACGAGGATGTTAAGTGGTTTCGCCGAGAGTTAAATCATAATGAGGAACTTAATGAAAATATTGACCTTTTGCTTAAAGCTACTCGTACAGAATTAAGTTGGGTATCTGGTCAACTGGATGATGTTATTCGCCGAGAGAAACTTGCCCTTAAAGCAAAATAAAAAGCTGAAATAGATCATACACGAGTCACTACCTTATGGAAGAATGAGAGAACGAAAGCTGAGGGGTTGGCCTCTCAATTGAACCATGTGACCGCTGAGAGAGATGTATCTTTGCAAGACATTCAACACTGGAAGGATTTCTCCCAAATTCATGGAGATCGAGCTAGGGAACTTTATGAGCAAGTATCTTCTCAACAACTCCAAATAGCGACAATGTTGGGTCCATCCGCTAACCAGAAATTTGAATTTAATATGAACCTACTTAGAGATGCCCAAGAGGGTGCTCGTATCCATGTCCAAGAGTTAGATGGTAGAATTCTAGGGTATTATGGCGCTTTAGTTCGATACCTGCCTCAGTTCTAACTATGCTTTTTCTATTTATTTTCAGAGCGAGTCAAACAACTGAAAGGTGAGATAAAGCAGCAAAGCGAGATGGTCAAGTCCCATGAAGAATGTGTTAATAAGATTATTGAATTGGCTGAGAAGATCCAAGCACATGAAGGTTGTGAAGAAAAGCTGACAAAAGCATTAAAAGAAGATCAAGGGTGTTCAGATAAGATCCTCGAGCTAATAAATAAACTGAAAGAACACCAAGGTTGTGAAGATAAGTTTAAGTCGATGGATGGCAAAATCCAAAAACTTGGAGAGATTCGTGATAGCCTCCAAACTGAACTGAACGAAGCTCAGAAGAAGTTAAGAGACCAAGAAGAACAACATGATGATGAATTAGGCAGGGTTGCCTTTGTCGCCGTGCAAGACTTTGTTAATGATTTCTACCCCAAACACAAACTCGAGAATCCCGTGGAGTATATTATATCTCCTGAAGTTGTCGCCGAAGAGGAAGTGGAAGAATGAGAGAGTGAAGAGGATGGGAGTGACGGTGAGAGTGACGCCGAAAAAATTATGTTTGATGAAGAGTAGTCCTTGAAGGTTTAAGCCATTAGGAAATCCTTTATTCCCATGGTACCTTATCAATCAATGATCTTGTTTTTGGAAATTCTCATCCTTAGACCTTTTTTCTTTCTTTTTTTTTGTAGTCGTCTTAAACTTTTGAAGTACTTGTCGTTCTAGCAGAATTTCTATTCGTCTCTGAAAAAAAGGGATACCGAGATACACCACCAACTTTTAGTTTTCGTGAACCTAGTTGATTACAGTTGTTTGAACGATCTCACAAATCAATATTCAAACAACAACTTGAGTATAGTTCAGAGAACCGAACCCTAACAAGAACGTGGTTCATGTAGATCTCAATAGAGATGGATTCACTCAAAGGTTATGAATCAACAAACTTGCAATTACTTCAATTATATAGATTAGAGACAATATAATGCGAAAGGGAAAAGTAATGCAAGACACCAGAATTTTATTAACGAGGAAACTGCAAACCTAGCAGAAAAACCCCGGGACCTCGTCCAGATGTGAACACTCTCAGTATTAACCGAATACAGACGCTAGCCTACTCTCAGACTTCGGACTGGTATGTATCGAGACTAAATTTGCCCTACAAGCAACTCATCTACCAATGTGCTCTTACGTCTCTTGGCTCCCGCAGAAACCTACGTACTTGATTCCCCTAGCTGACGTCCTTTACAGGCCTAGGAGTTGCTCCACTTCCCTTCGTGAAGACTAGCGCTACCCTGCCTCTAACAGGACGCCTAAAAGTATCCAAGTAATTAAACAAGAATACAATTATGATTTCCTTTAGACTTAAAGTCAAGGTTAATGGAAATCTGATACGTTGAATAGGGTTTATTGATCTAACCTAAACAACTTTACCTCTTAACGTTTGACGAACTTAGTATTAAACCTAGTTCGTGAATATACGTTAAGGAACTTCTAGGGTTTACGATTCAAGATCTACCTTATGAAGTTTCTATCAAATCTTGGTCGTGATAAAATTGAAAATATTCAATCGACCCAAGATACATGATCAGGAATTTTACTTCCGACCTGTGCTTCACGATCCTCAAGTGAAGTCTTTAAATAGTCGTAGTCCAAAAGGACTTCGAGATGACGACCAACCTTTATGCAAGGATACATAGATGTGTAGAGGATTAAGATTGTATCTTGCAGAAGGTCATCTATTTATAGTGATCACCAAGGGAGGCTTTACTTAAAGTTTAAGTAACCTTGAGTGGGGCTCAAGCAAGTTCCGGAACTAAGAAGGCCCATAGCTTGAATACCCGTTCTCAATTTTCTATCAACTTTGGACTAGGCCAATAGTTAAAGAAGACTCAACCTTGATTGAAGGTTTGCGACTTCTGGTCCAAATCATGTTTGAACATCGCTTGCGACTTCTGGTCCAAATACTTGTTTGAACATTGCTTGGATTAAGTAGTTGAATTCCATGGGCCAAGTAATGAGGAGTCCGAGAACTAATCATGCCTAGACCGAAAACTTCAAGATATGAAAGTTGGAAGTTTTCTCATGGCTTATATGTACCCGTTCATGAACGCGTTCATAGAGCAGTCAAATGGAGTTCGGGAGAATTCAGAAGAATCTGTGAACTCGTATGTACGCGTTCATGAACGCGTTCATACAGACTTTGCTCGTTCTCTGGAATGCCATAAACAACACATGTACACGCTCATGTACGCGTTCACCATTGAGGTCATTTCAAGAGACAGTTCAACATACTCTACCTATACATAATATCACGGATGTGACAAATGCAAAGGCGAAGAATCCTAGAATACCTTCGGATCATATAAACAACATCATAACTATTGGTATGATAGAAATGGTAAATACGATACGGATAGGAAAAACCTTTATAACCTTTAGCGAGAACGTTATGATTTATCAAGTGGTAAGTTCTGGTCTGTCATCAGTAGTCTTCGTCTCGATTACCTAAAATTATCCTAGTCCGAGGTTGTAGAGTAAACTTATCAAGGATTGTGTTTTTTTCTCATAAACTTGACAACTGACTTGAGATAGCAATATCAGTGGGTTGAACCGAGCAATGCTCTAACAATCTCCCCATTTGTCAATTTTATTGACAAAAACCAATCTTACATATGGATTCAAAAAGTAAAATCTTTTAGCCCTAACCATAATGTACTTGATCTTCTTGTAATCTTCAGCGTCTTCAGATAAGAGTGTTCCTGCAAGTGAAGATTCAAGGTAGAGATAACAAACTTCAAAGTCACCACATATCTTGGTTTCTAGAAGGACATAGTCCAACAAGAGTTTGTTATGCAATTGAGTAGTATATAAAACTTGTAAGCATATTGCATCGATGCTTCAATATACAACACAATTTATATGTTCTCCCCCCTTACTCAATACACTAACTTTTGCTTTGACATGACAAGCACATCGATTTTACTACCCCTATGACAATATCGTAGTAGATAGAAAGATTTTACTCCCCCTTACTACAAGAATTCTCCCCCTTTTTGTCATAAAATAGACAAAGAAAAAGAAATATAGGAATTCTCATAAAATCGCAATAATCAATGTAGACAAAGGTAAACATACCTGAAACGAGAGATAAAAGGATGCAATTCTCTCGTAGATTCCACAACCGCACACCCCAAAAAGATATTACCATGAAGCACCAGTTCAAAAGAACTCTCCCCCATTATGTGTCATTCCATAAGGAACAACGCGACGACCTTCCCAAGCAAGGATTTGGAATAAATTCTTGGGTGATGTACAATTTCACAAGTAAAATTGTACATATGTTTTTCTTTCCTAGCCAGTTACGGTCAAATAGGAATTCAAGGTTTAATCTTCCTACTTTCTCAGAGAGTTTCGGTCAACCATCGCCTTTAGAGAAAACATTAGGTTACCCCTTCCTAGTGGTTGTAAGACTAAGAATTAAAGGTACAAAATTTAATCCAGCGGAGTTCAACATTGTATCCTTCGAGGTTCCTCTTTATCAAAATCATCTCCCCTTAGCCATAAGAGTCAAAATTTAATCTTCATGAACTGCTTTACCCGAACGGGTGGTATGGCTAAAAAAGCAAGTTCACGATTTATGCAATACATTCATATAGATAATCAATTAAGATCAAGCATTGCAATCATCAATTAAGATTTTAATCTAATAACCTCGATTAATTGATGAAAAAGAAAACATGGAAGTAGCACAAGCAAATCATGCTTAAATCAAAAGATGGCTACTTCTAGCATAGTGATTACCCAAACCCTAAGGAAAAGACAAAAGCTTTTTAATAAGGAGTTACCTATGATGTACGAATATGAAATTCGTTTGGATACTCGAAGAGTTCTTTGATGATGATCTTGCAATCCTCATAATCTGACTCTGAGAGACCTTTCCAATCTTTGAAAAGAGACTTGAAGAACAATAGTTCCTCTTTACAATTCTTTTGAGGATTTTCCAAGAAGTCTTGAATCTTTTGCAGCACAAATTTAAGCTTGCGGATAAATTCATGTGAAGTGTGAATGTTGATCACGTGGTGTGCATTAGGAATACCTTTTTCTGATTTTGGATGAAGATACTCTTGATCAACCTTTTCTGCATAGTAGTCTCTATTTCTAATAACTCTTTCTGCAATAGAAGCCATGATGACAGTATATTCTTGAAGGGAATATTATTAGGACACAAATATATAGTGTTTGTGAACGGTGCGAACTTAGAAAACCAGTTCGTGAGGCGGTTTTTTATAGACTTTCTCTATATTGTTTTGCTGATTCATTACCTCTTTTAGTTTCCAACATAAATAAGTTTATATATCAACAATATGTTTAGGAAATTATTCCAAGAGCATAATCTCTGACAGAGTCAAATGGAGATTCCCATGGTTCCTGTTCTACTCTTGCCTTAGGAGCCAGAGGCAGGGAGAATTTCCAAACGTAGTCAAGAGAGTGTTGATATTCACGTCGAGTCATTCCATTTTGGACTCAAAGCATGACGTGATATATACCTTTTTATACGATTATAGCATCACACTCACTACAAGAAGGAGTCTCACCATTGGTGTAAGGTATAACTATAACAACCTCTTTGGGATTTATTGTTATATACCATCAGGACAAAAGGTCACTTAACCAATTGAGCGTGGATTCATCTCTTTGGAGCATTGCTCAACAATTTTATGAGATATTGATTTTTATTCCTGTAAAATATTGTTGGACATAAAAGTAGGCTAGCGAAAACAATTAACCGACTTGTTCTTTTTAATCAGATGAACTGATTTATTTTTACGTCTCAAAATCACAAGTCACTGATTTGAGACGTAGTCCACATTATTAAGTGGTGAACGGGTGAGCATAACGCTCACGATCAGTTTTTGTAGAGTAATTATTTACATTTTCCTCTTTTTCTTGATGATAAAGGAACACTGTTAGCCAATTTGCTTGGCCTCTGATTTATCTTCTTTACGTCATTCTCAAGTTTAGCAACAATAACCTTTTTTTGTTGAAACTTTCTGCATATTCTCAGGATATGATTATCCTTGCCACGAAATGAGCACCATTGCTTCTGAGATTATTTTTTCTCAGAGGCACCAAAATCAAAATTGATTTTTCATTGGCAGGAGGAAATGATCCTGCAAGTATGAATGTGTTGCTGTTAGTGAAAGAGTTACTTATGTACCCTAAACCATTTGTATCTCCAAATCACTTTTGCCCAAAAAGCATGGCTGAAATTTTATTTGAGCTACCAGATAATTTTTGCAGGTTATCTTTTAGGGTACAAGTTTCTGATATAAGTCTTGATAATTCAAAGGTTGATTTCTCAAGCTGATCATTAGTTATCAGAAGCGATTCTTCATTCTTCTTAAGAGATTCTTTTAACAAAAGATTTTCTTTTAAGATAATTTCGCTTTTATCCAGAAATTCCAGTATCAGATTATCTGAATCATCTTCATCAGAATTCTTAGCTATTAAGGATTGATCAAGCACGTTCTCGAAGAGATGTTCATTAGTCATTTCATCGAGAGTAGCCAAGAGAGAGTTATGGTATTCCTTGCTTGGACATTCTTTCATCATATGTCCATATCCACGACACTTGTAGAATTGGATTTCATCATCTGGAACGTCCTCAGTTTTCTTTGGAGATTGTGAATTCTCGAACTGTTGTTTGGAACGGTGCATCCGCTTGTTCTTCAGAAGTTCTCTAATCTGTTGGGTGATCAAGGACAGGGTAGAATTTATGTCATAAATATCTTGATCATCACATTCATCAGCCCAAGAGGTGCTTGATGTTGTGAAATTAGGATCATGATTTGCTTCGAATGCGATACTTAAATTCAGTCTTGTGATCATGATCGAAGATCTTGAGTTTGGCAATAAGATCGCCTCTCTTTATATCAAAGCCAAATGACTCGTGGATGGCATGTTTTTTTGAGTCATATTTTGAAGGTAGAGACCTAAAGATTTTTCTCACAAGTTCTCTTTCCTCAATTGTTTTTCCAAGCGTTGCGAGGCATTAATAATTGCAGAAAGTTTGTGATTGAAATGTTCAAAGGTTTCTTCATCATACGTACAGAGGTTTTCCCAATCTGATGAGAGAATTTGAAGTCGAGCTTCTTTCTCTGAATTGTTGCCTTCAAATATGGTTTGCAGAGTTTCCCAAGATTTCTTTGATGTACTACACGTAGATACATGATGTTGAAGATCTG
This sequence comes from Papaver nudicaule, assembly GCA_023529015.1. NCBI lineage: Eukaryota > Viridiplantae > Streptophyta > Magnoliopsida > Ranunculales > Papaveraceae > Papaver > Papaver nudicaule. Next base: position 19,908 of record JAJJMA010244757.1, read on the forward strand.
GGGTAACTGCATGGATGATCGCATTAAGCGCATCCGAATCTATCTTAGCATCTTTCCTTTCGTTATCGGAATATTGTAAGGGAGTTTTATCCTTTACAACATCACCGATTTTGATAGTGGGTATGGTAAACCCATCTTGCACAAAGACCCAACACTGATAGTCTCGTGATTGAAGAAAAGAGTGGATGACGGATTTCCACCACAGATAGTTTGTAAAAAAACAGGGGTACCGAAATCCAACCAACTTTTCGTTTGGGCTCGTGAGACTTAAGGTCAGATCTGGACGATCTCAAAAATCAATATCCAGATCCGTTAACCTGAGTTTGGATCACAAGGATCAGTCTAACGCAAGACAGGGTCTTGGTAAATCCAATTGATGGATTGAGGACAACGATCAGGTTTATTAGTAACGTACTTCTTGTGTTTGCTTTAATTATATAATCAGAGAATATAATGCGGAAAGTAAAGCACACAAGACACCAAAGATTTTTTTATGAGGAAACTACAACCTGTAGAAAAACCTCGGGACCTCGTCCAGATTGAACACCGCACAGTACAAACTGCCTACAAACACTAGCATACCATAAGACTTCGATCTGGGATGTAGCAGAGACCAATTCCAAACCTCCAAGCGAACTGGCTACTGTCGCACTCCTTACGTCTCTAGATCCCCCACAGATCGTCACGCGCTTGTATCACATCTGGTGTGATAGGAGTTTTGATATGGGATCTGACTAGCTCTTTGATTTACAGGATAAAAAGTACCAGATTCCTTTTTCCCTTTTTCAACCCATACATGTACCGGATTCTTGAAAGAATTTCTTCTCTCGGGTTGTTTTTCAACCAATTTTCCATGAGGTTTTACAGGATGACCTTTGCCTGTTTTTCTCTCGTAGTCACATTATTTGAATCTGGATGAATGTGTTCTATGAGAATTTCTGCCACCTTTTTGTGGAGAATTACTCCTTCCTGGCTTTAACTTCTTAGAAGTATCAGACATAGTTTTTTTCTGAGAAGATTTCTTCTTTTCCAGGTTGGGTTTCTTGATCTTAAGACATTGGGTATTAATGCCTTGGCTCAATTTCTTGAGGAGATCTGAATCCCATTTTTTTATCTCTTTCTAACAATTGTACTTGATAAAGTGTCGAAGAAAGTTTTCTACTTAGTTCTTCATTTTCTTGTTCAAGAATTCGACATCGTTCTTCAAGTAACTTGGTAACCAAGTACCCTTTGTTCTTTAGAGAGAAGGAACTCATTTCTGAATTCTTATTATCAGGACTTGGTGGGGAACCTCCCTGATGTACAACAAAGAGAGTCATGTTTTGAGCATTCTCTTTTACGGGATTTTTCTTTTGAGTAGCATCAAAAGCTTTGACTTTTCCACAATAGTCTTTATTTGGACATTCGGGAGACATGTGACTGAATCCAAGACATTTGAAACATTGTGGCTCATTGTCATTATCCCAATCTTTGCCTTTTGATTGAGGTAGATTATTGTACCTTTTCTTTCTACCTCTCAGAACTCTTCTCATCTGTTGAATAAATAACGCAAGGTCATTATCTTCATTATCTGTCTCATGAGATGAGTCTGTTTTCATAGATTTCACGCCAACTGTATCTCTTTGACCATATTGCCTTTCATGATCAAAGATTTTCAGCTTGGCAACAAGGTCACTTCTTGTTATATCTAAGCCATGAACCTCTTGGATGGCATGTTTCTTTGACTCGTACCTTGAGGGTAATGACCTCAGAATTTTACACACAATGTCCCTTTCCGGAATAACTTTTCCTAAGGTGTGACAGGCATTCACTATTTCAGACAATTTGTGGTTAAATTCTTCAAAGGTATCATCCTCAAGCATTCAAAGGTTTTCCCAGTCAGACATGAGGTTTTGAAGTCTAGCTTCTTTTTCTGCTGAATTCCCTTCGAACACGGTCCTTAATTTATTCCAAGCCTCGTGAGAGGTTTCACATGTGGCCACGTGATGGAAAAGATCAAGTGTAACTGCATGAATGATATCATTAAGCCCATCATAGTTTTGCTTGGCGGCGAGAGTTTCCACGTCATTATAAGTCGCTATGTCTTTGAAGACAGATATACCATTAACTTCAACAGTTGGTGGTTTATATCCCCTTTTGACATAAACCCAAGTTTTAAAGTCTCGGGCTTGCAAAAACGAAGTCATTGCAGTCTTCCACCATAGGTATTTTGTGCCATCAAACTTTGGTGGTACGTTACAAGCTCTTACGCTTTGTTCCATGACTCACAAGTCGCGATAAACACAGACCGTTACGTCCTTAATGTGTTTACCGGCTCTGACACCAATTGAAAAAGCAGGGGTACCGAAATACAACCAACTTTTCGTTTGGGCTCGTGAGACTTATGGTCAGATCTGGACGATCTCAAAAATCAATATCCAGATCCGTTAACCTGAGTTTGGATCACAGGGATCAATCCAACACAAGACAGGGTGGTAAATCCAATGGATGGATTGAGGACAACGATCAGGTTTATTAATAACGTACTTCTTGTGAAAAAGGAGGGGTACCGAAATACTACCAACTTTTCGTTTTGGCTCGTGAGTCTTATGGTAAAGAGTTTGGACGATCTCAAAAATCAATATCCAAACCTCTAACTGGAGTAATCTCGACAGTTAGGTAATAACGTACTACTTGGTGCTTTAATTATAAATCAGAGTTATAATGCGGAAAGGGAAAAGCACACAAGACACCAAACGTTTTTTTAACGAGGAAACTGCCTTGCAGAAAAACCTCGGGACCTCGTCCAGTTTTGAACACCGCCCAGTACAAACTGACTACAAACTCTAGCCTACTATAAGACTTCGGTCTGGGATGTAGCAGAGACCAACTCAAGCCCTCCAAGCGAATTGGCTACTGTCGCCTTCCTTACGTCTCTGGATCCCCCACAGATCGTCACGCACTTGATTCCCCTAGGT